>CAJNYU010001571.1:37467-106900 GCA_905331475.1 Rotaria socialis | reverse complement strand
ACAATTACTGACCCCGATGGCGTCATCGAAATTTTTTTTTTTTTTTTCTATATCTGAAAATAAACATAGATGAAATCATGCATTTATGTACATAAAAAATAACGAGCAAAAAGTTTCCGAGAATTTCTTTTTCTAAGTCCAATCGGAACCTTTATTCGTTGTATACGAATATCGCGATTTACAAAATATTGGTAAACGTTCACTAAAAAAAAGAAATTGATTTTCCTTCAGTTTTTTTCCTAAGAATTTTCATTTTTACCTGGCATTTTCTGCTGTTGCCTATTAAATAGAAATAGAAATGTATATCTATTGATTTAACATTTTATTCTTTGTTTACCTGAAGTAAAACATAAGCTGATGTGCCATGGTTTTCTATTGATGCTATACTAAGATTCCCTTGAAAATATCTAGCGTAAAGTCGTGCTATTGGTAAACCATAACCAAGACCAGCAATAGGTATACTTTTTATATTTTGTTCATGTCCATTTAAAAGAAATTTAGGCGCTGTAGAATACATATAATGAAATAAATATGATAATTTTGAACGTGGTATACCAACTAAAATAAATAGCAGTCAGTTCTGATGTATGGAATATCAGATAAGTGGCATGCGCTTTGCGTAGTAAGCCAAGGAATGGTAAAGATGACATACATTTTTTTTTGAAGATAGTATGAGTCACACAAGGCTTGGTTAGCGCAACAAAATAAACGGATGGAAAAAGAAAGAAAAAATTGGCTGTTGCTAGAAGGAAAGAAGATGTTTATAGTCGAATAATAACATCGGTCGGGGTGTCAATAGAGATGAATTTCGAGAGTAAATCATTGCACATTTTTAGAAAAGTAGTTCGATATATTTTATAACTTTCTAAAAAAGGCAACTAATTCTATCAGCCATAGTTGGAAATAAATGAATTCATGCAGATAATTTAAATAAGCGGTATTGTTAATCATCCTACTGTATCTTTTATTTATTTTTTGTTTTTCTCTTACAGGCATCTTTCTTTTGACAACTCGATTAGTGGTGCGGAGTAAGAAAAAAATGGTAGATATATACACTTAATCCAATACCAACAGCGACAGTCGAGTCTTGTTGTCCTAAAATAGGACACAAATTATACTAGACGACCCTATTAGTGCGTAAGCAAGTCACATGTCTAATATTTTCTTGTGATTCAAAGACAAAAAGTTCTTATTCTGAGTACGAAATGTAATTATTATCACATAAAGGGGTATACTATCAGTGCTGAAAAGTTCATTATAACGTTATAACGCTCTTACATTGTATAGCATTAATTCAAGACATGTGATGAATGTTTTGTCCATTGATTTTTTATTTATTTTTTCCACTAACGGTAAAACCATTTAAACCAGCAACTGTCATTTCAATTCGTATCAAGTGTATCAATATGTGTCGTCGGCTAGATTAGAAAAAAAGTCTAATATCATTAGTTTATCGTGAATCTTTGAGACTAGACGAGATTCATCTCTTAAGTTTTCAATTCATCTGTAGATCCATAGACGGTAAACAAATAAATGAATTCTCGCAAGAACTTTTATCTATATGTAGATCGAATCACTTCTAGGAATGTTTTCAAGTTTCTAATCCATAAAATACGTTGATTTGTTGAGATGTGGCATTACCGAAAAAGAATCGTTGATCACAGATAAATCTTAAAATGAAATTTACCTGAAAATGCAATGTATCGACTCAAAGAAGCATAGTTTTCGACTCATATTATCAAAATATGTAAATAGTCATCAGACCTCTTAATAAGCTAATTTTCAGATTCCAAACTGGATGAAATGACCATAACCTGAACCAGATCTTATTCTAGCTCCAATGACTGGTGTAGGATACTTCTAGTGGTACCTCATGAATCACAACCAATAATAGCTTATTATTTTGTTCTATACTATAAATTGCTGTCAAATTCTATCACTTAGAATAATCTTTTCATAGAATATCTCGTCGTAATATTTGTTGTATAACCAAACAGTCAAATATAATGGAGAGATGATTATTACTTAAAACTAGTTTCTTTTGTTTTTATTATATTATTTCAATTTGCATAATATCCTTACATTCTCAGCATGGCTTTCTTCTAATGTCACACAAGTATTAAAGTAATCTTTGCATGTATAAAAACAATCAATTAAATACGAGCGACTGATCAAGAAAGCTCATATTAAGTTAATCGAGAGCTGTTTAGACCGAAGAATATTTAACACCCTTTGTTGTTACTATTTTTGGCAAACCATTCATAAATAGAGAGCACACCGACAGAAAAAAAGAGAAAACTTGATTACAATTAATTTTGTATTTTATGCATTCAAATCAATCGGCGAGTTATATATTAACTAATCATGTTGAACGTTTATAAGGTGAGAGTGTGTTAGATCACCAATACGAGCCTTTTTATTTTAACCATTCGATTGAAGATATTAATATATGAGCATAGCACTTATATTCACACAAGTTTCACTCGAGTCACATACCAAAATTTAATTGCAGGATATTATTTTAGTTATCCATAAAATCATTTGATGATATTTTGAGAAAAATCTCAATAACTATTCTTTTCTAGTACGAATAAAACTTTTGGATTGCAATCGATTAGAATTTATATACATATATATATACAAAAAGCTGAAGATGATTTATCTTACCACCATTATCGTCGATTCGTATTGTTAGATCTTCATGACCTTTAACAATAAGTACACGCACAGGTGGATATTCTTTAGCATCTAGACCATATCGTTCAACAGTTGCACGAAGTGAATTCTATTTTATAATAGATAAAATCTTTATGAATTTGCAAATAAAATATATATTACTTTTAATAACTCAAAAACAATATGATATATATGTGATGGAATATATGCAATTGTTACAGGATTTGTGCTATGATCTTCAGCTAGAAATATCAAGTCCAATCGAAAACTTTCTTATTGATTTTTTTCATATTTACAATTATAAGATTGGATTTCTATTTTCGGTACTGGATAAGAGACTTGTTGAAACAATTGCTTTGCCATTGAATACGCTTCTATATATAGTAGAAATTAAAAACAAAAAACTATCACAAAATGATTCATCTGATTAAGAACTTTGAGTTCATAAAATGTTCTCGAAAAAAAGACAAAACGCAAAATGAATAATACGTCTACTAGTCATAGTATATTCGTCTTTTTCTTTATTCTTTCAACAAGGAAGAAAATGAAGAAGCGTTACTTTTCTTTTGCACGTTTGTATCTACCTTTGGACTACTATATAAACAGAAGAGAAAAAAATGATACACCTGATGTACCTTTACCAGTGAGTAGTACAAGATATTTCCTGCTCGAGAGTTTTTTATCCTTGATAATACAATAAAAGAACGATCACGTGATATCAACATTCATACGTGATGAGTGAACATTTCTGTTCAAAAAATTTTAAAAAAATGTAATATCTACAGCTTTATTTATTATAAATTCCATTGTGCATCATATACAATTGAGGTTAAATAGAAGAATAACGAGAAAAAATTAATTTACCTTGAATAACAGCAACTATATCGACAGATGGATCGATAATACCTGCTTGTTGCGAATGTTGAGGCGATTCATCACCAAACAGAAGTGCTAAAAATTATTAATTTTAAATTATTTATTTGGAATCAAATTGAAACATACTATGGTGATAAATTAATGTTCTTACACCAATTCGATTAAGAAAAAATCGATCATAGAAATATTGTATTCGGTTCTTTTCGATTGAATTACTTGAGCTAACCTTTTCAAACTCCATATATGCCTAGCCCAAAACAAAAAAAAAGACCCAAAATGAGGAAGAAATAATTCAACTATCAACTAACTTTAGCTAATGTTGATATGACATCAACATGACGTTTTCGAATACCAACTAATGCCTCCGTAAATCTATTGTTTCACTAGTTAGATAAACAAGAAGAATATAAGGTTATTCTAGTACTTGCGAAGTGTTGATGCATCTGGATCAACATTTTTAAATTCCAGTATTTCAGAATAACTTTGATCATACAATGAATTAGCTAATGCAAAACTTGGCATTTCAAGTAATCTTTGAAGAAGAAAAAAAGACGGAAAAATAGTTTCATTCAAGTTTATCATTATTATTTACTTTGGCGGTAAATAGTTCATTTCTTTACGCATATGAGACCATCGTATCAATAATTCAACACGTAGAAATTTGTATGATCGTTTAATGTCGGCATCACAAGCTACAAGAACAAAAGCGAAAATTCAAATATTTAGTGTTTTGAATAAATCTATATTTTTTCTTAACAAACCAAAATCAGTGAGACTTTTTAGAGTAAATGATGTTGGTTGAAATTTTGAATAATATTCAATATGATTCGATAGATTGAGAAATGGTCGAGTTAAACGCATTATTTGACGTTTTTCATGTAGTTCATCTGAAATATAAAAATTTTAGACGAAATATTTCTCTTAGAATGTCAAAGCTTACAACTGATCAAAGTCGTAGGAACCTAAAGAAATTGATTGTCTAAATAGTGATTAGTAATTCAGTCTATTTTCAGATGTATCATGCGATCCTTTTGGTTGATCTTTTATTTTTATTTGATTATAAAGAAACACATATTCATCAGTAGGAACTAAAATTAAATCTACTCAGTTGATTATACTCAAAAAGGATTAGAGCTTATTGTCATTCATAGCTCCAAAATATTTAAAAAAACAGGAAGTTGTACCTTTCATGTCTACGAAAACTTGAAAGTGAAATTTTTTTTCTTTAATTTAACTACTGCATTTGCATTTGCCATTTATCAGAAATCGACCATAAAAATAATAAATAAGGCAACTTGTCTAATAGTATATTACATCATACATGATTCTAAAAAAACAAACATCTTCAAATCATAATTTAACATTTTTTTAAGTTAGAATATTTTTTTCTTGGTTGCATCAATTGGTTAACAGATAGATAGATATATATACAGGCTTGCACTCAATATAAGTAAACGCATATGAATGAATGCCAAATAGTTACATATAAAATAGATCGAAATTCGTCATTATTTCAACATAGACTGTTTCTATTTTCAGCATTCCTTTGTTTCTATTCTATTAACGTTTTTGAGTAATAGTTTTTTGAACTTTTTTTTCCGCGAGATTTTGTACTACGCATTACAGAACATCATATTATTACACAATTCGGGTATTTTATCTAAAATGAATAGAGGTTTTTCTTTGATAAGCAGCAATCAATAATCTTTTTGAAAGAAAACACAAAACAAAACATCTGCATCAAGATAAGATCTAAACAACTTAGTGTATAGATATATTCGTGAACGAGGATGGATATATAAACCTTAACAATGGATGGCTCTTACTTACATTAGTTAAATGAGCCAATCAAAATCAACTCCAATATTTACCAAAATCTGATAATGTTCCCTCGACGAAAGTTTTACTATATCAAGTACTTCAACGTTAAAGAAAAACAATGTGCCCAAAACACTGACCACATTGAACTAAACTTGCTTTATTTTGTATGTATTCATTAAAAACAGAAAAACTATCGAACAAAAATATCAATACATTACGAGATTCCTCGATTGAAAGAGGTGGAAAACAATTCACTTAACCCCTTTTGACAAGCAATTTTCTCAATAAGCTATATAGTTTACTGGTTATTTTCTAGTGTCAACATGCATTGATGCTTGAAATCAGCATGGAGTCTCTTGCTTTCGGTGTCTAAGCAGCGCAGTGCCTGTATGTCAGCGAGAGATTCACACACGCACACTCGAGTGGGTATTCAGATCATAGCGTCATCTACTTCTTTGAAATATATCAAGGTAGAAACAATAATTGTGCATAATGCATATTTTTACACACATCGTAAAAAGTATATATTCATACAAGGATTTACGAATGGACTAAAATCGCAGTAACAACAAAACTGAATTAACCAACATTTCATGATAAGGCAAGAATTTTACATAAAAGTTCCACTATTTGAAATGCTGATTAAAATTAAGAAAGGCTTCAAATATTCGAATAAAACTTTTTATTATACAATTACATATGTTAGTCGTAGTTGAAATGTAAAATAAGCATAATCTAACACAACAAATAGAGAGAGAAAAATTACAGTAAAATATCTACTGATGAATATTTCTCAATTAGAAATAGTTATCGAAAATTTTGATGAATGAGAGTGATAGAGATCACGCTTAACATTTTTCTATCGATCTATCACCGTGAGACACAGTGCTTTATTCAACTGTCAGTCATATTCAGTAGATGTATTAGAACTGTGTCCACTACATCTATGTGAATCTTCCAATATATCTATCAAGAACACTATGACATCAGGACTCACAGTTCGTTTTTAATTAGAGTAGTGTATTTACTATAGAATTGGAATAAAAAACTAAATTGATATTAACATTGGCTTTGAGACAAAAACACAAAAAACACTAGAGAATTATTGAAGAAGAACTAAAAGTTATATTTCAATGGAAAATATTTTTCAATTGAAATCATTTAAAAGAAAGTATGAGAATACACCAATCTAAACCTTTATCTGAGACTAATGTAGAGATACATCCAAGGGAAATATTTTCTTCATTTCATAAACCAAATTGTGTGTCAATTCTTCAAATTGAATACCTCCATATGGTGCATGCTTTTTATTAGTTTTCATCCTATTCAGAATATTAAGATGTGACAGTGAAATAAAGAACTATTTCCTATAGGTGATATAAAGAATCAATAAAAATAGGAAATAATATTATATTGTAAAACCTTTGGTGTTTCTCCTTTCACTTTTATCAACATCCTTTTTTTTTACATTTTATACTAGGTGAAAGATGAGCTTATGAACGGAAAATCTATCATTATTATGAATTGATTGACTCTGTCTATTTTTTCATACTGTGCTACGTTCGTCTCCTATTGTTTTATCCTGTGATATAATGAATTTCAACTGTTTTTTCGCATAATAAATTGCATGTTTGCTTGCTTCCATTTTTCGGGTGACTTCGGACTACGCCATCGTAGGACGATATACGTATATACTCTCTTCCTGATTATCGAATACTTGAATCATCAATGACGTCTCAATAGACCTTAGAGCATTAATCCTTTCAATACAGTATCAGCATATGCATCAATGAAATGCACAAATTAGACCGTGTAAAAAGCATCTGACGAAAATAAATCTATCCATGAAATATTCGAAAATTTGTTTCACAACTGTGATGAAATTAGAAAAAAGTGGCACACACTATGGTTCGACCTTCTTGATCATATGATTAGAGTGAACCTCCAGCATATTTTGTTACACCACTCTTTTGTAATCATTGTGAAATAAATGAGAAGGAGAGAGAGTAAACTGCAATGACAGATGTCGCTGGACATTGCAATCAAAATCTATCGTATTTTCATTATAAGTAGTAATTGACGAGAATAACTCAATCAATACACGCATAATCTTTCGATTCGGCACTGGTATGCTTGAACAAATCGCTTCTAACTCTGTAGTTCAGCACTGAAGCTTTTTCTGTCTCGCTGAGATCTTTTATTAACTCAAGAACCGTTTCGATCTGTTTGCTGGAGAATAACTTTGTACAGATTTTTACATCCAGGATTCGTTCTATATTGAAATTTAAGCTTTACAGTTCATGTGAACAACTGTTGTTGAATTCTTAGACGATGCAGAAAATTTGAATGTTCATCACTGAAAAAGAAAATTTCGTTGTTATACACAGTATACAGTTTTTTTGATAGAGAGTAGGCGTCTTAAAGTACCTGATATCATATTGTATAAAAGGTATTATCACATTGACACTCCTGTGTTTTAAAGTGACTTGCCTATTAGAATAGAATTTCTTTTGATTACAGTTTAAATCTCTCGATGTTATCTTTCATATCGTACAAAGCAATAGAAGCTACAATAGTGTGCTTGATTATTTTGTATACATTTCTGATTGAATATGATCTCTATTTGTTAAATAAGCAGATTATTTCTTAAGTATCTTTCGTCTGGAAATATTCTTTAATTATATTCTATTTTTCGTTTCGATTATGCAAAAATTTTGTTTTTATTCTTTATCAACAACAAGTGTCATCTATATGAAACTATGCCGAATAGAACGAAAGGGTCCGTTGCAGACAACATCATTGAAAATGCCTTCCTTTCATCCATTACTTTATATTAATAGGTTTAAGTAGTTTTTTCTTCTCGGCTATAAGTGAGTCATTTGAGAATCTTCACTTTTGATGCAAAGGAAATCATGTGCACACCTGGAGAAACTGGACTAATGGTCATGTATGCTAATCGATATCAACAAATAAAAAAACTCGGTCAAGGAAGTTTTGGTACGGCTTATTTAGTTCACGATACGAAATCTAAACATGAGAAGTATATGCTTAAATAAACAAGACCATGTGAATAAACATTTACATATGAACTTGCTTTTTAGAAAGGTTTTGAAAGCAATATTTATCGGTGATGTTTCTCCAAATGAATCATTAGATGCTGAACATGAAGCTTCAATATTAGCACGTCTTCGTCATCCAAATATAGTACGATTTTATGATAGTTTTGTTGATGCGTTGCATTTTTGCATTGTCACAGACTATTGTGAAGTAAGATTATTATTTGATATACATAGAGAGAAATAACAAAAATATTTTTCGCTTCTTTCTTTTTTTAATCACAAACTAGGATGGTGATCTTGACCAATTCTTAAAATCGTTACGTAAACAACGTAGTCGTTTACAAATGGATCAAGTTATTGATTTATTTATGCAACTTTTATCAGCCATAAATTTTCTTCATTCCAGAAAAATTCTACATCGTGACATTAAAACTAGTAATATTTTTTTAAAACGAAACTGCGTTAAACTTGGTGATTTTGGTATATCACGTCTAATGATTAATACATTAGATCAAGCATCCACATTTATTGGTACACCATATTATATGAGTCCGGAAACATTAAGATACGATGGATATAATATGAAATCAGATATTTGGTAAATAAAACGAGTGAAAGAAATTTTGTTTTTCTTAATGCCATTGATTTTTGTTTCAGGTCATTAGGTTGTGTTCTATATGAATTAAGTGTTTGTAAACGTGCTTTTGAACGATCAAATATTATACAAACAATGGATGCAATACTTCGAGAATCTGCACCGGCATTACCAGAAAGATTTCCACTAAAAGTACAACAACTTTATTTACAGTAAATAGTAGAGAAGAAGTTATTGTTATGTTTGTGAATTTATTTTCATGTAATTAGAATGCTATCAAAGGATCCAGAAAAACGAATGAAAGCATCAGAATTATTGGACGAATTTAGTAAGGTATGTTAAAAAACAACATTCGCAAAACACATTTTATTTTATATTAATTTAGATTGAAATAAAAGCAAATCATATACAAAAAATAACTACTCAATCTTCGACTCCTGATCTTGAAAAAAGTAATTTGAGTCTATTGAACGATAGCATTCGCACTTAAGAAATATGAGCATACAGAGTTTACATAAATATTTAGAAAAAATTATCTGACTGAAATCTATCATATTTTCAACAGGAATCGATATTCATACAAAGTCATTGAGTATAGTTTTCCTATATCTCATCCATTATCAACTAACTCTATAACTTATTCAATCAGAATTTGACCTGTTCTGTATCATGATTTTTTTTCGCAAGATCTTTCTAATATTGTTTTCTTTTTTCTTTTGTATACAAAGATTTCATGTACATGTACATATTGATTCATTGATCAAAGCTAAAAAATTAATTTTCTTCTTTAGAAGAATCACATCCAGCACTACTACGTTCATTTAGTAATGGCCCAATTATAAATAAGCATATTCATAATGCATTACAAGTTCCATCGTCTCCAATTCATTCAGCATCATCTACGGATTCTATTGATTGTTCTGAAAGCAGTTCAGCAGGTAAATTACAATTCAACGTATATCCTTTGATCAAAAACTGATTTTAAGTTATTTTTTAGAAGATATTCAAGGTGCAGATAATAATTTGGATCCTTTTAATGCAACAGCAAAACAAATGAAAACTGATTACTATCGAAGGTTAATTAATAGAAAATAAATTCGTTTTGAATTTAGTTTTAAAAAATTAATCAATAATTTTTGTTTTTTAGTAAAGCGATAGAATTAGTTGGTTTAGAAAATTTTACTCGTATTCATAATTACTTACACACCCAACATAAAAAACAATCTGAAGATCCAACTCTAACAGATGATATTATTGTGTCGGATCTTCATGCATTAAGTTCCGATTCGCATGCATGTACATTAATAAATGAACTTGTTCTTCATGAATGTTTAAATGAGCTGAACGAACGAACAGAAGCATCTTGAATTTAATTTTTCAATACATTTATTTTGTGATAATATAATAAATCTCTTTTTTTTTGTATTTTAGATTTTTTATAAATATGACTGAGAATGAGGAGCCACAAATATTTAAAAAACGTTATAAAATTGTCAAAAAATTAGGAGCAGGAAATTTTGGTACAGCTTATCTCGTTACTGATCTTGAAGTACGCAATGAACCGTAAGAAAAATGTTTCATTTCTTCTTCGGAAAAAGAACGATTTCCTATTTTCTAGAAAAGTACTCAAGGTTGTTCGACTAGGCGAAATGGATGCTGATCAAACAGTTGATTCTGTTCGTGAAGCTGAACTATTATCAAATTTACATAACGAACATATTGTTAAAGTAAGACGACAAGAATTCTACACGTGAATGAATATTATTTATATTTTTTTATGATTTGAAGAAAACAATTACAAATGAATTGTTTAAATCATTCTTTTAGCTAAATACACTACACTTTGAAACAGGTGTATAGTGTTTCATCTGATGCATTTAAAACTCTCATAAAACATACTATTTAGATTCTATGCGAATAACTCAGTAGAAATAGAAAAGTTCTAATTGAATATCGTTAAAAATAAGTTAGTAAGTAAATTGAATAGTATAAAGAGATCTAGTTCGTTCTTCTAGTGAATTGTATTTTCTTCTCTTTTGATAACATCATCCGTAAATGCATTTTTCTAGATTTTCACTTAAAGTTCTCTGTATACATTGGCCTTTAGTAGGAAACCCACTCCCACATCTCATTATTTGAATTGACTAATGCTACCGAACGATAAAGAAATTCTTTGTTTTCTCAACTAGAAAACACAATTCTCTCAATTATAATAACAGAATCCCTCCAGAATTTCTATATTGAATTTGTAAAGATAAATTTGAAATTCATATAATTCTAATAGCGAACTTTTGGCGAAAACATGTGCTGGCTACTCATGAATTCAGTTTTATTAGTCAGTTGAATTTCCTCATAGCATTTCCAACAAAAGTACTCTTTCATCGAAATAAAAATCATGCTTATATTTGATGGGTTCTTATCAAATCATAAAGAAAATAAATGAAAGTTTTTCAATTTTTTAATTGTTAGTATCTTCAAAAATTTCTAACAATTTATTTAACTCTATTATTCTAGTTCTATGAAAGTTTTCTTGAAAATGATTATTTATGTATTGTAACGGAATTTTGTGAAGGTGGCGATCTTGATCAACGATTTAAGCAATTAAAAAAAGAAAATCACACATTGGAAGAAGATCAAGTTGTTGAATGGCTTATACAAATATTAATTGCAGTACAATATATGCATAAATCTAGAATATTACATCGAGATTTGAAAGCAAGAAATATATTTCTCAAATCGAACAAAGTTAAAATTGGTGATTTTGGTATCAGTCGAATTTTAGTTGGAACTATGGATGTTGCAAGTACATTCACGGGAACACCGTATGGTTTCTTATTTTGAAAATCAGAACAGAACTGTAACGCATTGCTTTATTTTATTTTTTTATTCATGTAGATATTATATGTCACCTGAAGTAATGAAACATGATGGGTATGAATCTAAATCAGACATTTGGTAAGATTCGCCGGTTTTTATAATTTATCAATATCAGAATATTTGTTTTTTCCTTCTTAGGTCAGTTGGTTGTTTATTATATGAAATGTGTACTTATCAACATGCTTTTGATGGTAAAGGCTTGATGAATGTTATTTATAAAGTAGTAGAAGGACAACCACCTGAATTGCCAAAAACATACTCAAAAGAACTGAATGATTTATCGAAAAAGTTAGTAAAGATTATTACTCTCTTTGCTTTGGTTTTTCTTTGAACAAAAAAGAAATTCCTGAGTTGTTGAACCATCGAATTGTGAAGGTCTATAAATAAGAATATTAAGAAGTTAGTTTAAAGTTTTGCTTTAAATATAGTAACATTCGAGTTTTGATGAAATTTCAGAAAAATTCATTGATATACCAAGTTTTCAATCTATGAGAAATTATTTATTAAATGTACGCTTTGAATCGTAATCAACAGGATGTATATTATACGCGAAGAGACGTTCCAAGAAGATTTTTAAAGGCATTTAACAGTTCTTTGTCAAGTTTTGAGATATTGAACCTCGAAAACACAAGTTTTTCATCTTTTTCTAAGAGATTACTAAAGTGATTTTAAATATTCTATTTATCCCGGAAACCTTATCTTTTTAATTTGTCTCTTAATGAGCATCATACGATCTTTAGAGGCTGCTCATATTGTAGTTAAACTCTAGTTAGTCATAAATATCATTATCTATAACGAATCGTATGTGACAACGTTTTCCACATAAGATTTTGAGTAAAGTTAAAAAATATAGAATATGCACATTATGGTCTTTTTCTTTCTATTCTATTAGAATGTTTGCCAAAGATCCAAAACAACGTCCTAGTGCTGCTGAATTACTACAAAGTACATTTATTCTTCAGCATCGTCAAGTATATTAATTAACTAAAGAATAATAAATCAGTAATTATTGAAACTTTCTTTTAGAGAATTCAAATGAATGCTCCATTAGAAACAACAATCAGTGGTAATCATCGTTTAAAAAATATTCATGCTCGATTGTTCGTATAGACTATTCTTCGGTGCTGAATTTGGTTTCTCGATGAACTCTTTTTTTGTAGACAAAGTCCAATGAATTATGGTGAAATGCAAAAACAAAATTGGTCATTATCTAGTCCAAATCATACTATTAAAGTTGAAGATGTTGACGATGACAATGATGTACAACTTGGAAACAATACATTCTATAAATGTAATTTAAAAACTGAAGAAGAAGAAGACAACGACGAAGAACAACAACAGCAGACTTTAAAAGAAGGAATGACACAAAAAACAGCTAAGCAAACAATGATTGAACGAAAGTTACATCAAGCTGACGCTCGTGCTCAAGAATTTGCGTTAGTATATTTAGAAAGAATAGCTTTAACTTTGTTAACAGATGATTGTGCAATGATTTGTTTAGTCAAGCGGTTCGATCGCAAACATTGCAAGCTGCTCAAAGCCGACAAATGATGCGTGACAGTACTATTTGTGGATCAGTAAGTTTATCAGGGTTTTGCTTTGAAAAATCAATCACTATTTATGAATACAGATGCAACAACCATGGCCATCTCCAAGTATTACTGATAAAAAAGAGCAAGCACGTTCAAAACTAGCACAAACATATAATAGTCATAATCGTAGTAAGTTAATATAGGAAAACACTCAATGAAAACCGAGAATGTATCTAGCACGTATGAAAAGAATTGAAATTACTTTTTGATAACTAAATAAATGTATTTTATTAATTTCGAGAGAAAGAAAGAAGACTAATTTATGTTGAGAAATCTTTCGTATCGATCGAGATTAGCTTCGAAATCCATTAATTGGTCAACAGAGATTTCCTTTACGTGTTGGATGCACGGCATACAGGCATGTGTGACTTCTAGCTTGGCAGTGACTTCATGTGCACATCTTTTTTGTATTAATTTTGAAGTGTCATCCTTTGATATTAGTAATATGCAAGTTATTTGTGAAAAGTTCTTTGTTATAAATGACACTGTCAGACAATTGACTTAACCAAAATCGAATAAGATCATTAGATTTTAACGTCATTTGCCGTTCTTTCGATGTCTTTTATTCGTGAAGACAATTAAAAATTCGATTTCTTACCAAGAAATCTTATAGAATCAATCAAAACTATGAATTTTGTTTTCGAAAGTAGATGTAAAGTGCTTCAACGAACTGTTATAACTGATCCTGAAAGGTATCTAGCAAACTACGTAGTTCTTTCATTTACTTGAAAATAATTCAATAACTACAAAACTATTTTCAGTGTAATCATATAACATCAAATTTCTAACTGATATTTCTCGTTTTTTCCCTCAGAACCTAATCAATACTCCAATGACGAAACTTATGCTGTTCGTCCGCCTGCAGATCGTTTAAATAATTTCAATAAATCTCTTCGTACTAAAGCCACTGATGATCGACCAATAACACCTATGCGTGGAACTTATAGACAAATAGCTGACCAATTTGGTGATGAAGACGGTTTACCCATTGATCCAACTTTAACAAATCAATATTATGAAGCTTATAATGATTTTGAAAAAGAAGATGATTTTAGTCCAACACGTGAACAACATGAAAAAGAATTCTACGAACAAGTTTGCCGTAGTTTTAATGGTCAAGAAAGAACAAACGACAGACGTCGAGTAATGTCTGCATCAAGAAGTTCAACAATGAATTCATTGAGTCGAACAATTGATGAACGTTTTACGACTAATCAAATAAGGCCATCAAAGTACATAACATCCTCAAGAACAGTTGCTGGTGCAACGAAACAAAGAACTTTATCAAATCGAACAGTCGATGAAAATAATTCTACATTGAAAGATAATCCAATTCGAGATGCATATGGTCCACTTGCAAAAAATAGAAAACTTACTTCACTACGAACGTAACTAAATTTCTACTAATCGTAATCTTTTTATTAGCAAAATTTGTTTGTTTTTCTCCTCTGTAGTAAAGCAATTGAAGCACTAGGTGAAGAAACATTTGAAAAGGTTCACAACTATTTAATAAAACAACGTAGTGCACAACGAACAGATCTAACATTAGATGATTCAAAAATTACTCAAGGTCTTACAGCATTTGTTAAAAAACCCAGTGACTGCTTTCTTGTTGATCAACTTGTATTTCTCGAATTGGTTGCAAACTAATATGTATATACAGATATATGTGCATGTACATGCTGTACTCAACTATGATAAAATTCATTTCGCTTGGTTTTTTTGTTTCTTTTTGATCCTTTTTTTATAGTCAAAAATTGCACAAGCAAAGCAACATTCTACACTTGATTCCTATTGTGTTCAATAATCGCAAACAAGAAAACATGAAGAAACTTTGTTATATACATGTCAAAGTTCTTTTCTTCTCTTTGTAATTCCTTTGTTTTATGTTTGGCGTTGTACACATGTTGGTATTAGTAATATGTGATAAAATAAAATACAAAATAATGCAAATAATATTTTTTCAAAAAAGAAAAACTAATCTATTCAAAACAAAACCTAAAAGAAAAATGCAATTATTCTCTTAGCGAATGCGCTATAGATGATATTTATTTAAATATGATGTGACGATGAATTTTCAGAATGTTACTAATTACTTGAAGGGCTGGATAACATACCACAAAATCGAGAAACTGTTTCATTTACAGCAGAAATCGTTTACCCGCAAAAAGTCAAGAAGAAACACTTCATCATGAGTACACTCCTTTCTAAGTAGAACTTCACCAAAAACAGAGAGGCATGAATCATCTCCTTATCGAGTCTCAGACAAAACTCAACCAGAAATGGTTCTATTCGAGCGGAAATGGTAATATTTTAAGGAGAAATGGTTGAAGCGTTTCTCCTCTTCCAAGGAGATATTCATTTTTTTTTCGTCTTATAGGGAAGTTTTGTAGGAGAAAGAATATTTTTATTTCTTCTGAACGATAAGTTCAGGCTTATGTTTTTATCCAAATGACTGTTGTAAATTCTTATGATATCGAATAACTTTGGATCAGTTATATTGTACCCAAGTCGAACATTCCGGCCACCAGATCCCGTAGGATACTCCAGGAAATATGCGGGAAAGTCGCCATATCCTGCAGGGAAATCGCTGGAACATGGCAGCAGTATTCCGGCCAAAAATGCGGTCGAACTTTTCCAGCGGATTCCTGCCAAGTTCCGATGCTTTCCGGGAGGAATTGATCGGGCATCACCGAAAAAAATCCGAAAATTTTCCAACCGGAATACTGCTTCCACAGAATCAACGAAACTAACCGGAACCGGCCGCTTCCAGGCCGGACTGTTCTACTTGGGAATGAATCCTATCGGATCTCATGGGATTCGACAAGCCGACAAAATCCGATCAGATTCCTGGTCACGGGCCTATTAAGGGATCCGACGAAAAAAAACCTTTTCTTAATCCCCATGTCGCCTCTTTTTTATCAACTGTGCCGCAATTACGCGCAGAGTCAATTCTGCGTCGCAGTTACGCGTTACTATGGCGCATTGATCATAGTGAAGATTTCTATAAGAAACTACGCTTACAGTGACGCAGATCAATATACCTGCGTCCCAGTGATCGCATCCTACGATCCGTTGTAGGTATAAATGGCCAATTATAAATTATTCCTCCTTATTTGCAATTGGCTACACTCGAACAATAAAACTTAGTCACAGAAAATCAGTATAAATAGCAATGTTCATCATATTTCCGCTCATTAAGTCATTCTACTATAAGCAGCAGAAATGCCACCTGGCCAGCCTGGTGGCATCTCTGATAAGCAGTATAGAATGCATCATTTTTTTTTTTTTAATTTCTAGATTTAAATCTTTTTAGTTTTTCAATTTTTTGTAATTAAATTTTTCTTCGTTTTTATTAAATTATCTCACATGTTTCTAATTAAATTTTTTTTCTTTTATATATTAAACTTTTAAAAATTTATTTAGATGTTAATTTTTTATTGTGTGCGAAAAATTTTTTTAAACTGAATAAAAATACAAATAAAACGAAAGCCTAATCTATGTTATCTTTTGTACCAATTGCGACGCCACTGTGACCGTAGTTACGATGTAACTGCGCCACAGTTTCATCGTAATGAAACACATGGGAAATCATTCCATATTATTGCCATTGAAGATCAGGTATTATATATTTGTTTTTCTATACATACATTCATCTCCTGTTTGTCTGCAACGCTAATCCAATAATAATAATAAGAAGAATGACAGCATCATGAGAACAGAAAATGAAATATTAAACGAGGCATAGATAAAGAAAAACAACCATTATTGGTTTCTTTTATGAATCATATCGGAAGATTCTTTAGATGTAATGTGTCTCTCTATTGTTAGACTTTTCACTTATTTGTAAACAATTGAATGATAATATTAGTAATAATAGTGAATATTAACATGAAGAAATTATTCGACAATTTTTCTTATTATATTGCATTACAAAGAAGCTGAACTTCCGGAAAAATTCAAATGTTACTCTGACTTGTTCTATGGGCAATGCCTTACTAAATGTGAATAAAGAACGAGAATAGAGAAAAAAGAGAGACAAAGAATACATAAACGTGATAATAGCTCGTCGTCATTTTTCTTCTCCTTGCATTCGACTTTTTCGACAACTGTTAAGAGTAATCTCGTATTGACATTGATCGGTTATTTTATCTTACATAATATATAAAAGAGTACATTAATTAATCATATGAACGCATCAACTCTATTTAGCAATGACACATTTTTAACAACAATAGTAACCACAAGCCGAACTATTAAACAAACCTATATAACAAATCCATTCGACTCGTGGTATATTGGTGGTATTTTATTTATGGTGATTGTCGTTTTGGTGTTGCTTTATTCAAATTTTCATTGTGAACATTGTTTTCAACTCGTATTGAGACCATTTTTATTCAAACTACGTCTCATAGAATCACCATCAAGCGCGACCTCTTCACCTATGCCTATCAATACGCTTCTTTGATTATAAATTAAATACAATAAAGTCAAGGTCAGATTTGGTTTCTTTTTTGTTTTTTTTACTTAAACATATATATATATATATATATATATATATAGAGAGAGAGAGAGAGAGAGAGAGAGATTTTTCAATGTAATCCTCACGAATGTACAAGAGTATTTGTTTGCATTAGGATAACCTAATCATTGGAAAAAAAGAAACGTTCATTATCGTTTAAAACTCTTATGAGAATAAATAGCTATTTACTAAGAAGAAGGTACAAGCAGAAGGGTAGAAAAAACACCATGAATTATTTCTTCGTTTTTAATAGTTTCTTCAGAAAGTATAGATCGATTCTCGTCAAGGGACGCAACGTCAACAGGACAAGTTGTATTTTTCTGGTTAAATATTTTTTTCTCTTTACGAGTTTCTTTTTTTATAGGAGCTATTGATGACTAACGAGTAATGCAGCTGACGCTTTTACTGAATTTCACACTTATACCTTTCTCTTCTAACATTTTCAATTAACAATGGAAATCTACCAATAACAACTATAATGATGTTATTATACACTCAGGATTCTTTTTACAAGTCCTTAAAATATGTATATCCATTTCTATCCATGACTGATTATTATCAAAAAAGCATTGCTATGCTCCTCGTATTGATTGTTTGTTTAGAATTTCCATTAAAACATGGTTGACATTTGATGATTGACACATACATATGATCATCATGCTTTCTACACCTATCATAGCATCCATTTTTCATAATATTGAATAAAACAAGTGCTTGTGTTTTCATATGTCATTTCACACTGCGATTTCTACCAATTAGTATAGATAAAATAATATGTTCGAAATCCCATTAAGTTTGAATATTCTATAATAGAAAAAATGATAGATAGATATATATGATTAAAGGAATAAAAAAAACGATATAATATACTATATTTCAAGAAAAAAAATATATATCGATGTATATTTTTCTGTTGTTTTTCTTCGTTTTTGGAAGAATTAATTTTTAAAAATTAGATATTCTCGACGTTTTGCTCTATCTATCGATTAAGAATTCCTAATTCGGATAATCAATCATTGGTTCTATTTATACATATCAATTGGCGGAAAACAAACCCGAACGAAAAAAAGAATAAATATATATATATATAGTGGTATTATATAGAACTTGTTTATGAAGAAAAATACTGAAACAGAAACGATAGTAACAGAATACTATTCAGGGAGAGTTCTTTGCATCTGCTGACTTTATCGTTATTTGTATTGCATACGATCCATTTTTTTGCAACGAAGCAGAGAAAAACAAAGACCAATCAACAGAAAATACTTTGTTTAATTACGTACATATTTTCTTTGATATTCTCTACTTTTTTTTTTAATGGATCCAAAATGTGTTGTTTGTGAAAAAACTGTATATGCAACAGAGAAAATCATGGTTAATAGTAAAGCATATCATAAACCATGTTTTCGATGTGCACATTGTAAATCTGTTCTCAAGTAAGTTTTTTTACTTGAGAAAATCATCTTATTTATTAGTATACATTATTTTTTTTATTTAAACATCTTCCTTGATTGTAAGGTTTTCTTCTACATTATAGGCCCGGTAATTTTACATCAAATGATGGGAAAATTTATTGCAAAACTCATTATATGCAGTTGTTCAAAATCAAAGGGAATTATAAATCAGGTTTTTCGGATGCAAGCAATAAAATTGGTGACACATTGAATAATAATACTCCTGCGCTCGATGAGTAAAATATTTAAAAAAAAAAGTTTAATTCATGTAAATGGTTATAATTTGCTATATATTTTTTTCTTTTTATATGAAAATAATCATTAATAGATTTTTGAAATATAAAATAATTCCTACAAGCCCAAATTTATTTGTCTTTTTGTATAATTAATACTTATGATTACTGATGAAGGTGTGTATTTTAACGGAAAATCTTCATGTTTAGCTGTATGAACTTAATAATAAGAAGAAGGCTGTGACTCTACGGCATGCAAACTAAGATTGTAGATGTTCGAACTAATTTATTATTAATGAAAGATAAATAAATCGTCTTATTTATATATATATATATTTGACAGTAATATCATCTACTTAGAGAAAGATATTTATGATTCTTGAAGATATTAAAAATAGATTTTCTAACAGATTTTACTTAAAATTGAATATGTTATTTTACAATGTCAGTCGAATGCGATCATTAAACAATTGATTAATTTCTGGAGAACTATTCATTTGAAACAAAAATGCAATTCAAAAATTGGAAGAGTATAAAAAGGAGATTACTTATTATTCAAATTTTGATTGATGAAATGGTTCAAGTCACGTTAAGTTTTGACTTGTCACTATTCTCCAGATGAAAAATAAATTTACTCTTCAGTTGAAAGATAATCACGGTAAATGAATATATGTATGAATATTGCATCTATTATATTCAAGTTGTAGTCTCTTTCTTAGATGAGCACATATCGTTATACTATATGAGCTATTGATTGCAGATTTTGAATTTTTTTCTAATCTTTAAAACAAATTAAGCGTGAGAACAAACTAATATTTGTACTGCATTGTTTTTATAGCAACTTACATAAAAGAAGAACCTTTAAACTACAAATCGAGTATTAAAATTTTATTTTTGAATGAAAAAAATATAGGAGAAAAACGAGAGCAACAAAAAGTTGTTTTCAGCTAGCGAGTATTTAAAACAACAATCTAGATAATCAATAGAATGAAGAAATATCGAGTCGAACTAATACGGAAAAATTATTCAAGGTTGAATCCTGAAGAAAAAAAACTAGCTAAACTACAAGATGTAAATTAGTTACATTGAAAATCAATGACGCTTCCCTTTTCTCATTTCCGAAAAAAACCTACCAAACAATACACTTTTTTTTTAAGAAATATGTTTTTGAAAAACAAATCGTAAGATTTTTTCATAGATTTTTCTCTGTCGAAACATAAAAATCTATTAAAATATCAATTGCATTCGTAAATATTCTTAGTTAATGATGACAAGCCAAAAAAAACAAAACAAAAAGTATCAAGTATCATAAAGCATGCTTGAAATTCGACACTGTTACAATCGCTATGCTTGAGAAAAACGTGTCATCTTGTTCAAAACATGATGAAAAGTTGTTCAACTATTCAATTTCGTGCGACATCTCTCAAGGATCCGCACACTTGTTCACTAAAAGTAGCCAATATATTTGTATTCGATGAATCACAGTTGTCATGTTTCTTTTATTCTATTAGAAAAAAAAAAGAAAATTATATACAGTTCTCACCTTCGGACAGCAATAATACGGCATTTTGTTTCTCTTCGCCTTGGGAACACTCAAGTTTTCTTTTCTACAATATCTTTCTTCAGTTTTTTCTTCTTCTCCGATTAATTGAGTAGAGCTTGAGCATTTCTTGTTTATTTTTTGCGTATGCAACAATGATAAAAGCACGTTTTTTATTTTAATGCCGTCGTGTATGGTGTACTTGAAAATCAAATGTTTACTCAATTTATAGTTAAGAGCTAGAGATGTTGAAGATCAATTTATTAATAAGAATTCTTTTTTTTTTCTTTCGTTTTCGCTTTTCTTTTTTCTCTTTTTTGGCTTGAGATTTCTTAACTAACCAATTCACGATCGCCAAAGAGATTTTGCACGTTTAGTATTGACAAAAGTATTATCGATGTATAGTGAGACTATCAAACGAATAGTATGATTTATCACAACTTTTTTCATTATATCTATTCATTCATTGATTATTTAATATATAGATAAATTGATATTTGTCTTGCTAGCAATTATTTATAAGCAGTATGGCAACAACTGATACGCGCTATCGTATTGTTGGTGATATAGCAATTAAAGGTAAAACAACAACAACAAATGGAATAATTAGAGGAAAAAAAATTGAAATATCTTATGGAAATAAGAAAGCAACAAATTTTGAAACTGTTTCAATTCTACAATCGCTTCAACCACTTACACCTGAATCACCTTATTTTGTTATTGAAGTTCATAAATGCGGTAAACATCATATGAATTTTTTGTTTTTCTTTATTTTATTACCAACCATTTTTTAGATCCAAATGCAATATTAGCAGTTGGAGTTGCGCCATTAGATATTAATTCGCATGCAGGTGCATATATTTGTATACTTATTTGATTTAAACTAATAAATATTTATTGTTTTAGGTCAATACAATAATTCTCTTGGTTATCATAATAATACAGGACGAGTATATACATCATGGAAAGTGCATGCAAATACTCTTGGACTTCAATATGGCAAAGGTAAATTTGCTAGCTTATTTATTTTATATTTCATCGAATGTACTATTTAGGTAATACGGTTGCAATTTATGTTACTTATTTTGGTGAACATCTTTCAACAGCACTTCTTTACTATGACAATTTTCCAGTTGCAACTAGGTATTTCAAACAAATTGTGCCTTATTTTCGTTTTATTCGAAATATTTGTAGGAATTGAAATTAAATTTCTTAGATAATTTTTGTGTCGAAAAATAGAATAACTTTAACTGATGAATATCTATGCGGTATTTTTTTATAGAAAAGTTAATTACATTCTGTATTGGAAAACTTAGCGAACTCAATTCAATAGTAAACGTTACTAGTAGTTTCTATGAATAATAAATTTATTGATTTTGACTATTTTGTAATGAGTAAAGAAAAAAGCTCAGATAAACAGAACAAAAGAAAAAATCTCTTGTATGGTAATGCCATTAAATAAATCCAATTAAATAATATACTCGCGGCACTTCAAACGGTTAGATGTGACTGAGGGCAAATTTTTAAATGGCAATTGCCTTACTATAATAGACAGAGATCAATTTGGTATAGTTGTTTCATTAAATATATATATATATATATGCATAATGAATTAACGTTTACATTGTTATTGTACGCTAAAGATTGTATTGATTATATCAACACTCAAGTTATACATAAAACTAAAATGGCAAATTCATGGCCTTTACAAATAAGATATTATGATCATAACATACATTGTTTATTCGAAATCCAATTAAAAGAAGATTTCAGAAATAGTTATAATTCCTGAGAAAATGACCATCAACTATTTGTTTTTAATCTAACATCTACATAAATTCATTTCTAATTAGATACCATTTTGAAGCCAATAAAGAACGATTTCTTCCAACAATAACATTCTCTGGTGGTCGAGTTGATATTTCAGTTCTATGGCCAGAAGCCGTTGAACAATTACCATCTATTACTGATGTATGCATTTGATTTATTTTCTTCTTTGCACTTATTATTTATTTCATTAAAATACTTCTATTGGCATGTTTTCATAGATTCCTATTTCTCAGTGGATTCGTGCACCAATGGGTACTTATGATGCTCATACATCATTATTTGAAAATCGTTCCAAATTAGAAGATTTGCCAGTACAATCACCTGTACCATTGGGCAAAAACTTTCGTTATTTTGTTGTTACACAACAAGAAGTATCACCGACTGATGGTAAAGGTGCCAGTGTTGGATTAGCTACTTGCTCGGTAAGAAAATTTCAAAAATATAAATCTATATGAAACTGAATAAACAGTCCTAATAATGTTTTTAGCCATTGAAACCTACACCGACATGTACACTAATGAAAGATTATTACACATGGTTTGCTAAAATGAAAAGTAAGCAAATTTCTCAACGGAAAACTCAAGATGCGATATTATTAATTTTAGTGAAAGTTGGGAATACAATTGGTTGGGGCGTTTTTTATGATGAAAATTGTGTAGATGATAAAGCTGAACAATTATGTCTTGTTTATGTTATGTTCAACAAATTAATTGTTGATGTTCTTTTTGTTTTACAACCTGAAGGTGGTTTTGTACCGATTATTCTACTTCAACCATATGGTAATATAATTGAATCTGAAAATTTTTCAGCCATTAATTTGTTTTATTTTAATTTTAGCCACTAAAGTTTCTATTGAAAGAAAAAATACGTTAACAACTGATGAATTAACAAAACTTCAAGGACTTTATAAACAAATGTTAGGACCAGCTGTTGATATATATCAAAAAGATGTGGTCGATAGAGGTAAGCTATATAAGAGATAAGAGTTTTTTACATAATTCATTGAAGCACAACCTCAAATGAATGTTGAAGTATAGAGAATTCACCGGAAAAAATATGACAAGTGCTAGGCAAACATTTACACAAAATGACAGGCGCCTTAGTAATGTCACATGTTTGTCATTCATAGACTATAGCAGCTTTTAGTGATGTATGGCCGACCATCGAATAGGGGATGAAGTTATATTTTCCTTCATGAAGAAACTCTACATTTTAGTTTTGGAATATTAAACAAAATAATGTTGAAGAAATGTATTGAAAAATAGAAAGAATAAATTAATCTTCTCATAAATAGCTACAGTTCTTTTCTATTTCAATCTCATCGAGAATGTGCTAAATAGGTTTTTATGTTTACTTTAAGATTTATCGAATCATTTTTTTCGAAAAAGTGAACAAGTTCTATTAAATGTTAGCGACTATCAATGTTGCGTATCAATACCAAGAACCGAAAGTACACTACATTATATTCAATTTCTCAAACCAATAACATATGAACGACGCTTCTTTTTTGTCGAATTAGAAAATATTAGTAATATATTGAATTGTTGTTGTTTTACTGTAATTTTTCATAGAAATCTTTATGTATTTAAGGTGAACATTGTCAAGTAACTATTGGTATTGCATCATCTAAACATGCACTAAATGAACCACCTGGTCTTGTTAATGACTCAGTAGGTTATGATACATTTGCGGGAAAATTATTTTCCAATCGTAAAGATGTTGGTAATATGCGCGGACATCGATGTAGAAAAGGTGATACGATTGGCGTTGAAATTGAAGTATTTGAACAAGAAATGAGTGTTGCATTATTCAGCAAAAATTTTCGACCGATTGGTACACGTTATTTAACTCTACATGATCATTCACAATTTTTTCCAACAATAATTATTGAAAATGGTGGTGATCCTGTTGAATTATTAGTTTATTGGCAAACAAGAGTATCTGTTCCACCTCATTATAGTGTGGTTAGTTATTGTTTTTTTTTCTGAAAACAAATATTTTGATTTGTTTTAATGTAGAGAAATCCAGAAGATTGGTGTTTACCAGAAGGAACAAAAGTTGATTTGAAAGAAAAATGTTTTATTTTACCACAACATATTGATCATTCTTTATGTCTTCAAGCTCCATATAGCTTACATAAAAGTAAATTTGACTTTATTACTCTTCAATTAGTTCAATACTAAAAATAATTTGACCTTGTTTACTAATACGATACAGAAGAATTTTTCTAAAGACAGTCATAAAAGACTTTTAAAGTATAGAGATGAGAATTGAGGTTCTTGGCATCATACAGCCAGATGTATTTCGTACAAAAATGAAAGTGTTTCGTCAAATATTCATCTGAAGCCTTTTCTGAAATTCACTATAATAAATAAAGAACAATAGTCACAAACAGTATAGTATATGTTATAAAATCTTTTGATTGATAATATACATATATCGATTCATCATAATTTTAAGTATGGTCCCAAAGGAATAGTGTGGCAGTAATTTTCCACAGATGACAAGTTTCTTGCAGTAGATATTTTCTGTCGGGTAGCTTTGATAACTAACGATGAACATATTGTCGGAGCCGATTTGATTTCATAAGACTGTCGAATTATTTTTTCACCGGATATGACAGAAGCGCTAAAGCCAGTGGGCACGTTTTTTTTTTATTAAATGAGAGCTGGTCGGAAACGAGATTCAGTAATAAATAATTGATAGGATTATAATCTACTATAGAATCATAAAAAGGTTAAAAAAATTCCGGAATAGAATGACATGTTTCTAGGAGTAGTCACGCACAAAAATCAAAGGTTCTCACAAGATGTTCTCACCTTTAAAGCAATTTGACAAATAAATGGAAATACTTAAATGAAAATAGTGAATAATTTTAGAAGAAATCTGTGTGTTGAAACTAATACATTTCGTATTATTTTGACTGTAACATCATGATTGGTTTGCCTAATTTAGCACCGATCTTTTTTAACTAAGCATAATCATCAGATCAGATCGTTTTACACTATCAGGCAGATCAGAAAAAAATTCCTAAGAATATCTGTTTTTTTATTGTTGACTTCTTATTGTATATCATACTATGAAATATCAATAGGTTGATAAGACCATAAGAAGTTATTGAGTATTATAAATATCTTAGATGCTGTCAAGTTTTCGATCCTGTTGTTTTTTTTCGTAATTGCTCTTCTAGCAACAAAAATAAACATTACGACAAATCGAATTAATGAAAGTTTCAATTATCATATTTCGACAACAATTTTACGCAATAACAAGTTATTCATCTTTTCCATTGTTAAAAAAATCCTAATCTGTTTTTCTATTGATCTCAATTGAATATTTCGATTGTTCTACTTAAAATAATCAAAAATCATATTGTGACTGTTTTTTCTTGTATAAAATTGAGAAAAAAAAAACGTAATCTGTTAATTTATCAAGTGTCTTTTTCATTTTCTCCATTATAGAATATAACCATTTTGAAATTGTACTGATGGATAAATTTAACGATAGTGAACCACCACCAGGTACGTTCTCTAGTATGAAATCTTTCAATACTATTTATTGATTTTTTTAATGGCTAGCTATTGCTTTGTGTACGGCTTCACCGCTTGATCCACCGCCTATATCTCAATTTAAACAAGATTATTTACGTTTTTGGCCAACAGGAGAAGGTAATTGGAGTTGCGTTTCGATCGAAAATGAAAATATCTATTTTTGTTTTTATTTTAAGCTGCAAAATATTTAAAACAAGGTGATAAAATAGGCTGGGGAGTTCTATTTCCATCTGAAGAAGATTGTTATATTGGAAAAAATAAAGAACCATTAATAATTTGTTATCTAACTGTTAATCGTACAGTTGGGTATGTTAGAGTACTTTATCAACCTATTGGTGGTTTTTATCCCGTTGTTATAGCACCACCAAATGGTATTCTATCTTATAGAATTCTTTTTATTCTATTACTAAATATTTTTATGTATTTTTAAGTAAATCGTATAAAAATGGATTTTTCAGCAACGCGAATCTCAACACAAGACTTTACTCCAGAACAAATTAAATCAATAATAGCAGATGCTAAACAAAATATTGAAGAAGAACAACGAGCAGCTAAGAGTAAGAAAACCAAATTATTTCTTTTTTGTTTCATAAAGAAATTTTATTCTATAATTTACGTACTTTAGAATAAATAAAGTTTATTGTGAGTAAATTTATCTATTCAGTTTTCTTTCCTTATATCTACACATACATTCATGTTTCACATATCCCACATTGTTTTCGTTGTTGTTGTTTTTGTATAGAACTGTGTGCGTTATCCGCTATATGTCCATTTCTATGCAATTATTTACTTTCGCATATCTTAGTTTTTTATCTTTTGGTAGCGTTAGCGCATGCAAAATGTTTTAATCACAATAATAATTGATTAGCGTTGTGGTTTTTTTGTTCTAGGTCCTGTAGTGGTTGCTGCAAAACAGAACAGTGCAAGAACAACTAATAAAACCAAAGTTGACGATGTCGATGTTCCTTTAAATATTAATTCTACAGCTGTTTATAATCATAATTATGATCCGAATATTCCATCAACGAAATCTGCCGCGTGTATCATTCTTTGAGTATGATTTATTCTTTTTTTTGTTTTGTTCGCGTCAGATTTACGTATGAATTCCATTTTATTTCCGTTGTGACATACTGAATGAATCTCTAATTCTCACTAGCCTTTTCCTCCTTTTATCTATTATCATATAAACGAAAATATTTTTTTTTCTTCATTGTTGTGTACCTGTTCGTCTGTTTGTTCGTCGAATGAATATATACATATTGCTCATCTACTGGTTTATGGATTGAATAAAAATTATTTCAATTTAATCTTATTGACATGAAAGAATTGTCGAGATTATTTGCATTCAGGCATTTCGTACGATAAAAACTGCATTATTATATTCTGATAGAACGAAAATCATTCATGTGAAAGCCACGACTCTTGATTAGATATGACGTTGTATGAAAGAACTGTAAAATTCAATGTAGCTCAACCAAATCGACAGTTTCATTAGTCACGAATTCTTGAGCTTAATTGGGTTACATTTCAGGACAGACAAATAACATTAGGAAAAGCAACAATAATAGTCCTCAATCATCTTGTACTAAGACTTGTGAAATCATGCAAGATTTGATCCGAAGATCTTTAAAACAACAGTGCATCAACTGTATCAATGATGGAATTCGATTTACTAATTTTTTATGAGTAGATCAAACAGTTTGTCTGATTACTATTTGAAAATAAGAAATAATTCATTCTGCAGGAGATTGCGAATACAATGTTAAAGACAAAACAAGTGGAACTTCGTTTTTGTCTCTAAATATTGATCCTTCTAGATTGAAAAGAGTCATACTGTATTATGGATAGATCGAGTTTATAAGAACAATTAAATTGTTTGGCTTCAAAGACTTATAATACCAGTGTCTATGCTGATTTTAAGTGAAATACAGAAAATCGCACTGGGGCTTTAATTAAACCAGCATAAATAAGCTGTATCATGGAAATGGATTTCTTTCTGTAACAATTTGAGTCAGTATGCACTAACTGTACATCTGTTATCAGCGGCTGCTCTTCATTTTCTGAGTTTCATCAATTGGAATAAATTAGCTTTTGCTCAAGAAAAATGAGTTTTTTTTATCAAAGAAAGTAGATCTTCTATCAAAATTGATGTTCCTTGTTAAATTAACCTAGAATACGATTCAATTGATTCGTAATATTGTTGGATATAAGTAATGCGTCAACATACGTGACATAACAGAATTCAATACCAAAACAATTAGAATGCGAATTTTGCTTTGTTTTTTAACCATACAACAGAGCGACAAGAAAAACATTTCATCATATTTGTTGATAATTTGACATTAATGAATCAAAGATAAGTTCAACTGCTGATGCAATTGTCTGACATTGTGATTCATTTAACGATCGTATTTTTTCTAATCGAGTTCTTGGTAACGATATGAATGGTTCAACTGTTAAAACCGAACGTTGTTTTCGATGATTTGCTATCGCATTATTATTGATAATGTGAGAAGATTCTGAAATATAATCTGTGGATAAAACTTGTATTTGACTAATTGGTACCATAGAAAAACTATTTCGATATTTTCGACAAACAGTACAGTGTTGATTATTATTTGTAGTATTTTTTGAACACTGCTGTCGTCGTTGTCTTTTTCTTGATATAATATTTAATAACGTATGATTATTATCAGATATTAGTTTTGCATTTAATTTAGTATTGCTTCGTTTTTGTTTAATTTGTTTCATAGGAAATAAGTCTTCTTTATTTTTGTTTGCATTTTTCAAAAGAAAAAATTTATTAACGAGACGATAAATAAATGTACCAGCTTGTTTAGGTACTGCTGGTAATTGACAGGATGATACTTTATTGTTTATCGGTGAATCTTGATAAGAAAAATAAAGAGGTGAAGATTTGACGATTTTGACGGTTATCTCTGATAGAAATAAGACAACAGGATTTTACCTTCATTCATATTTATTATAGGAAAATGTGTATTAACTAAATCATTATTGGGAAATCTTCGACAATTATGAAGATTTGATTTTGTAGAATTTTGAAGCAAACTATTATGAACTGTTCCCTTCGATGCTATATTATTTCCTGATCGAGAATTTAAAACATGCTCGGAATTTATCGATGATTTAAGTTCAACTTGAGAGACAGATGTTTTCGATTCATGACGATGCAAATTTGTATCACCGACAGCTTTTGTTTCTGTGATCATTTATCAGACGAAAATTGAAAAAAAAAGATATTAATTGATGTAAAAATTCTGTTAGCGGGAACAGATAATTATCAATTGAATAACAAAACAACTCATCATTTGAACTATAGAACGAAATGAATAAGTACAGTTCTTTGAAAATATCGAATTCTATTGATTGCTAATCAAATACTAATATTTTATTTCTCGAAATGAAAGATAATGAATCATTATGGTACCAGAGATGGGCGAGTCCGAGTCGACTCGAGTCGCATTTTTTTAATGACTCAGACTTGACTCGAGTCGGAAAAAGGCTGGACTCGTCCATCTCTGTATGGTACAAATAGAGAAAAAAATGTTAGATGTTTATATTTAAAATTCTTTTGATAAAAATAAAAATATGATTATACACTAACCATTAGAATTATATCAAGGAGTATGTATGGAAATCATCGATAAAAATAGGAAAAATCGATTTGCATATGTTTAATAAAATTTTATCAAAAGACGACATCCAAATATGTTTTCAGCGGAACAACACTAGTTTATTCATTCTGACTAGTAAACATGAACTAATGGAAGAGTAATAATTTTAGAATCAGATCTATATTTCATTGATATTCAGGGTTGCCACCTCTTCCGCTTTTTCTGTTTTTCTTTCAGCTACTTTTCTCTTTTTGGACTTCATCAGGTGGCAACCCTGTTGATACTGTAGTTAGAATCCTGTTTTAAACTCAATTATGATCAAATACTTTGTATTCTATTGAAGCAGATAAGAACAATATAAAATTTTTCTAGAAGATATGAAAAACAGTTGTACCAAATGTTTATCAAGAAGCTTGAAAGAAAATTTTCGTAGATAAAACAATTTATTTGTGTCATCAATCTTATTATGAGTATCATCTGTAGAGTAGTCCACAAGTAGATAACAAAGAAAAGTCACTGGTCACTGATGTTCAATGCATAGGGAAATCAGGATGTTCATGCTATTGCATCGGCTAATGTTATATTGTCAAATTTGTACCAATAATATAACAAAATTACTAAATGTTCAATGTTAAGTAACTGTGTTTATGTATTATTATTTAACTAAATTTTGAAAAGTTTTGAAATATACAGAGCTCATGGGCATATAGTATCTGATAAACTTCTTTTCTAGAAGTTTCTGAAAGAAAATTACATTTAAGTTCTAAATCAAACTTCTATTCATGTGTACGAAGGTATTCTGATATTCAAAACAAGATATTTATCTGCTATATTTTGTTGAATTTATTTTATTGTTTATTTTTCGTCTTCTAGATAAGATAGCGAACTGATTGATATCATAAAGGCAAATAGAAAACAAGAAACATCAAAATGACTTTTTATTTTATGAGCATGAGTTTTGACTATATCCTTTATATTGCGTATTGTATTGATTTCGAGCAAAACATTCCACAGCGACTTTATCACACATACACGTTTTATATCCACATGTATTTTTATCACCAGTACATGTAACAACATTATTGTTAACATTCCATCCATAGCCAACTAAATGGGGTGAGCATAAATTCCAAAATTGAATATATGTAGAAGTATCAGCATAACATTTATCATGAGTTTGACAACAGCTATCAACTCCATCTACTGGTTTTCCTTTGCCACCAAGACCACAATGGCATCCATAACCAAGATAATCCATGGCTGAACGGCCAGTTAGTTTTGTGATCATTTCTCGAAATTCAAATGCTGCATTTCGACTCTGTGGTAATTCATCAGTTGGTATTGACGAAATACTTCCAAGAATCAGTGTAAAAACAATCAATGTATACAGCATGATTTTCTTTCCAAGAAAATACAACAATAAAAAAAATAAACTTCATTCACCATAGATTATATAGACACATATAAAATCAATGGGATTTCATAACAGGTGTTTATTATATTCATAAGAAACGCCTACGATATTGATGTTTGATAATAATTGATATGCAGTTTAACTTAACTATTATACGGTAGGAAAGAAAAGAATATTTCGATATTTTTTAAAATAAACTTTATTTGAAAGTAATGGAACAACAAAAAATAACTGGTGACACATAGCTAAATAACAAGTTTATACGAGAGATAACAATGGAAATTTCTAGTTCCTGTTGAAGAGAATTGGGCGCATTTTACAGAATTCAAGGCTCATCCACATTGCTTTGTCTTCTTGCTTAGTTTTTTTTACACAACCTTATTTATTGCTCTCTTGAAAACCTAGTCATTAAACATATGTACTATTCTTTTTTTCTGGAAAGTATGAAATTCTAGAATCAGAATCAGAAATTCTTTTTTGTACATCTCTCGTTAACACACAATTGAGAAAATTCTAATTATAGTAAAACAAACATAAAGGCAAGATTTATATAAAATGTTCTAATTGTGTTATTTTTCGCTTTCCCATGTTAATCTATTGGATTATCAACGGTACTTGTTTCTTCAAGAAGACGATCGCCTTCACCGGTAAGTATCTAAAGGACAATAAAACGAATTTCAATCACAAAATAAATATATGAAAAAAATATGCATTACTTCAAGAATCTTTTGTAAATAATCTAATGATTAGTGATTACACGAAGTTTTCGTTTTCACTACTTAAATTATCAATGAGAGAGTGTAACTAAAATAAATAAAAAGTAACTAAGAATATAGTACAAAAAGCTATTTATTTTATAATATTTACTTGTTAATTTTCAATATTTGTTTCTTGTATAGCTTGATGTCGTCGTCTAGTCATCGGTTTCCAGGAAGATTCCGATGTTTCAGCTAATATATAAATCATTTTTACAAATAATACACTATGGAAATACGCGAATAAAAAGGTAAACGAATGAAGTATATTTCAATATCCTATGTTTGATTTATCAAATTATCAAAAGTTATTCCAACTAAACGATTGGCAATTTTAAGATTAAATATTATACTTATAAAGTATCGTGAAGTAAATATTTGATAGTTTTATTTCACTATTTTCTTCAATCTATAGTTACAAGTGAATTAGAATAAGCAGCACGCGTTTCAACTACAGAATTCACATTTTTGTAAATATTTTCTTAGGAAAAAATGTCGTTATGTCAAGGTTAATAACTTATGAAACCTTCATTTTACTCTTTCTCAGAGTTTCTATGATGTCACAATAAGGTTGCTTTCGAAAATTTCAATACAACGCCGTAACCACTCGTACGGATCAGTTTCGTTTGACAATGATTTCACTCTGATAAAAAACGGCTCGATCTATCTTTATCGGATGACTAGGTAATACTCCCCAAAAGAGAGATTTCTACTTTCCCAGCAGAGCAGTAACAGCTAATATATAAAGTAAATCCTATAATCATGCTTGCTTTTTAGACGAAAGCATTAGAAAGACTTGGGATTTTACTAGCTATACAATTATTTTTTAATCTATGAAGATTGCCAGAAACGGCGAAATCTTTTTAGTAGACATGTCAACTGCTCAAAGCAAAAATTGTCATCTATTCCAATCACCAGGCTCCAAAAGTCTCAAAGACCTAAAGATACAGTGATCATATAATTTTTCTTCAGCTTTAGGAGATTCACTTGAAGTATTGCAATATATTTAACGAGAAATACTAATCTGTATCTTTTTATAGAAAAAAGAAAGTAATTTATCTATTCAAAACGAACTTTATACACTAGTTTTTTTTTACTTTGCTTTCACTGTGATCGAATTGATCCTTACAGTTCAATGTTAATAGAGAGAAAATAGAAAAAGAAGAAAAAAATCATAAATAGAGTAGAGAAAGAAAGATAAAAAAAGAACAATAACAATGAAAATAAATTAAGTCACGTAAAGAAGAGGAGATAACCAAGAACTTTTCACTAGCTCGCGGGAGAAAGAAAAAGATGCAGAAAAGAACAACCAGTGAATAATTTGTTTTCATTAACGTACGTGAACTTTATACGCTAGTTTACTGAATCATATGTACACTTTTCTTAACGCGTTGAATCGTTTTCTTCATTGGCTACTTCTACTCACATTGCAGATATGATCGAAAGACAGAGTATCTTTCAATTGATTTTCTGCTTAAACTAACAATGTATCCATTAGCTTGATCTTTCCAACAACCATTGGACTAAGACTAATAATGTCGCAACTAGATATATTAATCAATCTTTAATGATTGAAAATTTAATTTATGAAAATCAAAACATTTTAATTTTCTATGTGATACTAAAAAATATAATATTTCAACTGAAAATACCTTGTACAATACAAGCACTTGAGCAATGTCGTTAGTAACATTTTCATTATCCATCGCTCGAGTTACTTCTTCTGTATATTTTGGTGGGTTTGTTCCAATATTTCGATCACATTGAGTTTGTTCTGTATTAATTCCAGTATGTTTCTGGACATGAATGAAATTCGTCAGCGAAGTTTTCGTTATTTGACATGTCTTATTACATTGATTTTTCGATTGGAAGTAGTAGTATTTGTTTTGACGGTAACTTGTATGTCATAATTGTTACCGAAGGAACTTTTTTAACACAGTAGAAAAAGCCTATACGTATATCTTTTCGTATCTGTTGCCATAGAGGTCGTTAAAAAAAGAATTCAATTTTATTGGATAAAAAAGAGAATCTAAAATATATTTCTGTTTACTCGAATTTTTCTCTAACCATTTTATATCACAACTAGATAGAATCCAGTGCAATAAACTTGAAATCTTTTAATGAATCGTCTAAATTCAGATACTGAAATAAAAGTTAGTGCATCAATACGTTTTCTGAATGAAACAATACAATTTAATGCCAATGAACCATCATTAGCATATTATCGAATTCAAGTAAACAAATACAAGAAAAAAATTCTCATTTTTAAACTGACTTAAAAATTTTAAGGAACATGTACAAAAAAATTTGCCATCAATGGTACAAAGAAAATATGAACTTCAAAATTTACAAGAACAAATGAGTGGTCTTGTTTTTGATATTGAATATAGTGTTGATGCTGTCAAAGATTTAGCAAAAAGTACTGAACATGTTAATGTAAATCATGAGAGTTTATATTAATAAAAGTATAATTATGAATATTTCTACTTTAGAATATTCTTACACATTTAGAAAAGGCACTTTCTATTGGTAGCCAAATAAGTTTATTTCGACAGCAACATATTGAACAACAATTGTTTGAAAAGAAAGATGGACCTTTATTATCATCACTAAAAAAATAATGTTTCTTTTATTATTTATTTGATTTGCTTTTTCAATAAATTATTATGTCACGCTAGGACATCTATATACTGTTGAGATGGCGTTCTTTTGTCATCTTCTCCTCTTTGAATAATAGTTATTGGTGTTCTTGTTTTCTCTTCTGAACAGTTTAGTTAATAAAAGTGGCTATTTTCTATTTGACATGAAATATCACGTGTTTTTGATTAAGTATATTAAAAGTAGATCATAACATATTAATACTTCTTTTACTTCTTAATCTTTTAATTTATATGAATGTGTTTTATTTTAATGTAGATCTGTTATATAATTATGTCGTTCATTAGCAGTAGCACTCATGCACGTAGAGTGGGCATTATTTCTTCAACTACGATCGCCGCTATTGGTAAGAAAATATCTGATTGAAATTCCATACAATTTTCATTTTCTTTGAATAAATTAATAAATGAGAAGTTTTGGATACTTTATTTTGACATATTGATAAGATTGGTATCACTCGCTATTGCTCTAGCTTATTGTAGTTGTCTATGGTGATGTTGCCAAATTAATTTAGAATAAGAAAAAATAGTATGATTTTCTTCCGAACTATATTACCTTCAAGTATTGCACCGTGAGAATAGATTAGTCTCATAGTTGAATAGCACCGTTTATAGTTCTTTACAATCACAAAAGCAGAGTAGAAATCGTTTGTAGGATCGTTACGATCAAAGCAATCTTTGTTTACAGTTCACCATGTTTTAGTAGCTTTTGGTTTTTATCGATTTATTGGTGATAAGTTGTTAAACGTATTGCATACCTTTGGTTTCTAAGCAAGAACTATGGATTCAGAGAATTGTTAGTAGGTGTACAGAAATTAAGAGTTGATGTGTATCAAACGTTTTTAGAAGACGTAACAAAATGTTAAAACTATTTTTATTGTAAACGGATTACTTATGAAATATATAAAAAGTTTAGTCAATTAAGTGAGTCAGATTATGTTAAGAAGTCTTTTATGAATTCACGAATTGCTACCATATAAGATGTCTTCAGTTAAAGCATATGATCGGATTTTGTTCACATATAGATCATCGAAAGAAATCAAAAGTATTGAACTGGAATCGGTATTTGATAATTTAACTATTGATTTATAATTATTTTCCTACTTGAAGTTATCTCAGCAAGAATAAGTTTTTAATCGTCCCTAAAAGGGCTACTTGTACAAAATACTAAATAAACATATATGTATATTTTAAGCATGTCGATAATATTGAGGAAGATTTCAAATAAAGAAATACAACTGAAAATCGATACTCATTTTAGTTGAATAAATGCAGAATCTTGTCTCTGACGTTAGGATGATTAAGTACGAGAAACTATCGAAATAAATGAAGAAATATTGATTGCAACAAACTAATGAGACGTTTTGATGTCATTCCGAACTCAGAGCTGGGTGATAACAATTTTTAGGTTCTTCTAGCTTTTTGTCATTGCAGAGAGTTCAATCGTCTATCAAATCATGAACTAAAGTAGATCAAAATGCAATAGATATCTATCGTCTGTAGCAATATGTAAATAGCGAAGCAGTGGTGATATGTTTCAGAGAAAAAGCCGTTCTACAAATTTATCTTTCAAAATGGATTTTCTACAATTTTTGCCAAAATATCAAACATAAGAAGTTTTGTAATTCCATACCTTTCTATTCGGTTTCGTTAATAGTTTTTCTGTGAGTGATTAAATCTTAGTTTAGAATAAGCATGATATAATCTTGATTATTCTCGATTCTCTTTATTAATTTATGATTGAACGATAAGTGACTAGATACTACGTGTAAGAGATTTCTATGCGCAAGTTCTTTAGTCTAAATACTTAGCTACTTTGTTAATCGCATTTTGTTTCTGAAAAATTTACAAATGTTATATTGCTGCGAATATTTTGATGAATAGTATACAATTCTCTTCGACATATAGGATATCTTTTAAATTTTTCAAAAAAATCTAATCATTTACGAGTATTATGTATAAACTAGCTACCTCATTGATCTTAATTCAATGTTATCATAGCTACATACGAAATGCTATTGGAAAGTATAAAACTTTATTCTCCATCTTATTACTCGAATACCTATAAGAAAATAATCCTAGCCTTGAAGAAAAATATGGATTCTATAATCAATGAATAATGAAAATCTGTTGGATTGCTTATCAAATTATAAATAAGCAATTTTTCTTTTACTTTTAAGGCTTAGCTTTTATATTTTGGAAAGTATACAATCGTCGAACACAAGCCAATCGTCAAAGTCGAACACAAAATCGACCACCACTAGTCAAAACAGCTTCGGTTGATGGTTCGTTTATAATAGAAAATCATAGTTTAAGTTTGTTACATTACAAATGTTCTTGTTCTTTTTTTAATAGAATGGGAAAATGCTGTAGATACACCAACAAGAGAAAGTTTGCCAACACCTCACCAACTTTATAAATATGGCCTTGAACATCTTAACATTTCCATTGATTATTGCCAACGTGCTTTATCAATCATTGATGTTAGTTTAACGAATTCTTCGACATTAACTGATCAACCCGATATAATTCAATCCGATGAAGCAATAAATTCTAATCGTTTGATTGAATTAAAACAAAAGATACAATTTTTGTTAAATAAAATTGATGTTGATTCAAACGCAAATGAATTAGCATTAATATTCGAGCAAGAACAACAATTAAAATCAGTATCTGAATCTTTACCAGTAACAACTATTGCAAAAGATAATAATGCAATAGCATTCAAGCGAGCTGAATCAAATCGTATTCAACAAGAATTACAAACAGTATTAAGTGTTCAATCAGATCTAAGTACATTTAATGATCGCCGTTCACTTCGATCAATACGCTCGTCAGATAGTTTTGAAAGTGCTCCAGATGTATGAAAAAAAGATTTTCTTTTCTTTAGTAGATACAAAATATGTCTTCTTTCTATGTAGGAAGCCGAATGGCTTGATACATGTGATCTAATATTTGATCCATTATCACCCTATTATTCGTTACCACCTTATTATGTGTATGGACTTCGTTTAGCAGAAAAAAATCAAGTTCAATATAAAAAACTACGAACTAAATTACTTCGTTGTTCATCTGATACAGATTATTTAGCAAAATTATCATGCATAAGAAATGCTTGTGATGCAAGTTATATTATTGAATTAAAACGAGGATGAAAATTTCTAATTAAAATTATTGGTTTTTATTTAGGAAGTATTGGGAAAGGAAGAGAAAAAAGAATATCTAAAACGAGTATCCAGTGCTATTTGTGAACGTGTTCTTGAAAAAGCGTCGAAAGTAGGGGTTTTCTTCCATTTATTCCTCAAACTTTGAAGAAATACTTATGTTGATATTCAATGACATTCAAGATGTTAAATAAAAATAGAATAGTTTTCTTTCTTTTTATTACATTGATTCAGTTGAGGAATCTCTCAAAGTGGCAACTTATTCTTTGAGATGACTTAAATCTTGTTGAGGTCGATAATCTACTTGAATTATCCGAAGCAATTTATTTTGGATGAAGAATGATTTCTTGGTCTAAAGAATGATTTTATATAAGATTTTTCTGTTGTTAATAAATGGATGTAGGATATTATTGTAGAAAATGTCAACATCAAGGTCACCTGATTAAATCTAACTAAATTAGTTTAGACATCGATTGTTTTCAGCTTGCTTTCTTTCAATATCTTATTAAATTAAAGAATTGGTTGAATCGCAATTGAATTGTTTATCAAAGATATACGTATATCCTTCTATATTCTTAACGTGACCGTTCGCAGATGCTTGTTTTCTATTATGATATTGAATAAAAATAAATCTTGAAAGTGATTTTCGACTATGATTTAAAAATTCATAAGAATAGTCATAAATCAAACAGAACAATCCATGCGCACGAACTGATTAGAATTAGATTTGACATCAGTGAAGTCTATTTATATCACAGAAATTATCTTTTTACTTCGTTAGATTTCTTTTTCAGTCAAATCAAGTTACTTACAGTAATTGAATAGGCTTATTAAATTTTTTATTGATAGTAGTGATCGTACGATACTTTTCTATTTATTCTTTATTTAGAACTTTGTGTTCTATATTAAAAAAACACAGCCTGTAATGAAATACATGTTGTTCGATGGTACTATGCTAAGATTATCTTGACTTTATTTTGAAAAAATTCCAGCTGAAAGTTTTAGTATCATCTTTCTATGTTACACAGTCAACTTTGAGAACAAAATCAAATTGAATTTTTTGCAATAAACCGGCACTACTCAAATTCATTGTAAAATATTCTCGCATAATCGTGGACGTGAAATTTTTTGTATGATGATGAGAAATACTCACGCCACACAACTATTGAACAGCAGTGAAACGTCGATAGCTGTAAAAAAAAAAGAAGAGCTTTTTTCCCATGATCTGTAGATGTGGTGGTATTAGAAATATTTGCGCAATGGTTACATTTAATAGATACGTTCTGTTGGTCAATTGAAGTGCTTGTAAAAATAATTATTCTTGAGAAATAGTGAGCAAGTAAAAACTTGAGATCTTTTTTGTGCGATATTATTAGAAAAATTGAATTAGTATAACATCAGAAACCAAATAAAATACAATTACTATCATATTCATTAGGTCAAAGCAGATTATTTATTCAAATCGTACTTTCCAAATTTAGTCGCCTTTTCTTTTCATGTTCGCAATCAAATTTTGCCTCATTCTTTTTTAGATTGAATCTACATACGGATCTATTTAAGTATACAAGATTATTACTGATACGAGGAAATCATTTTTCTTCACTTATATACATATATATATATATATATATATCAGAGACCGAAACGAATGACAAAAGTACCATTCGGTTCGATTCGAGTTTTCTAGTCTCTCAAAGTTTTCATTCGATTCGATTCGATTCGACTCAAATTGGGTTTACAAAACATAGCATTCACTATTACATATTATTGTTGTTTTCAGACAGTCATCTTCTTCGAATGAGAATAGTCTGTCGATCTTCTATAGAAATATGTTGAAAAAATATAATTTATGAATATATGCATAAGAATTATTCATTTTTTTCAAGAAAGAAAATACGCAAAATATAAATTAATGAATATATCTAAGTAGACTAATTAAATAAGTTTATTTTCTATAGACCGAAGAAAATCTGCGCATTCATTTCAAAAAGGATTTTTCTCGATACGAATAAGCTCTTCAAGCACAATATATATATATAAGTTTGTCGTTGCGTTTAAGTAGTATTTGTATCGGCCGCCAGAATATAAAAATAATTAATAGTTGAAAGGAAACTATATAGTTATTATTTAAATAGAACAAATGTGTCTGGAGGACTATTTTTAAGTGCTTTTCTTGTTATTAATGTGCTTATAATTAGTAATAACCATTGTAAGAAGATTGATACTTCTTAGAAAACCAATAGTTTTGCGTAGCGAATAAAAATCTTATGCTATTTTAGGATAAAACACGCTTTTTACGAGCGTTTGATCAAATGAACGCTCTGCTCGCTGATGAACATAATTGGTCAATGATAAGTGAAGAACTTGCAACAGCAGGAGTACGATAATTTCCATTTTGTTAAGCTTCTAGTTCTCTTTTTCTTTTATATACATGTAGATTAAATCTCCAACAGTTTATAATGTTGGAATTGATTTTATGTTATTAGAAGGTTTTGAGATTTTAGGTAAGGCATTACAAAAAACCAATATCGTTTTTTTCTATATAAAATTGCGGCCTGTCACAGATTCTCCACCGTCAGCAATGCGTGCAATATTACAAAATCGCTGGTTTTCTGAAACATTTCGTGAACAAGCATTAAATAAAGCTGTTTCGTGCGCTCTTAAAGTTCGTCGAGCAACTGCTAAAGTAAAAACGAAACGAATGAAGTACATAAATAGTTTGATAGTTTCTTTGTTTTTAGTATCAAGATGGATTTCTAACAACGTTTTTAACATTAATCGAAGATATGGCACCCATTTTTGCTTGGGGAGTTCTTGGACCTGATTGTGCAGTTAAACCAATGTGCATATTTTTGAAAGTAGGAAGAACGAAAAATAAAACTAATAAGATTTTAATTGGATAAAAAAACATCATCAAATTTTTTAGAACGCAGTATTAGATTTTGCACGTTCACTGTATGATCTTCAACAAACTGACTATTCATCATTGCCTGCATTAACAAGTGATATCGATCGACAAATAAATAATCTATTGTATACTATTGTTAAAGAAATGAATATTGATCCTAGTATATTGTTGAACCATCAGTTAGTACCATCGACTGTTCATTTTCATTAAGTAGTAGTTCTCGTTTCGATCTATTCGATAGTATGAATATTCTTTGTGATATATGTATAATCTCGCTTGAAACTTATTTTGTTTTCAATTTAATTATTTTATTTTATATGTAAATAAAACAAAAGTGTTCATACATTAATAGATGCAAATTTTCTTGAAACAGATTCATTCTCTGAATGCAAGGAAGAACGAGATGAAAACTAACATTGAATAGATACATCGATCTATTCATGGTTCCATAGCGTTTAGTTTCGTTTTCTTGATTTAATTTTTATATATCATTACACGGAATACATCGACGATAATCTGACAGTTAACTTGAATCATAAAATTCACTTTCGACTAATTTTTCTCGAAACAATTTATACCAAGCTAGTGTTAATTGCGTTAATGTTAGATTATCAAGTTGAATAAATGCTTCACCAATACATTGATTTTTTTCAAATTTTCGTGCGCGCTGCCAAACAGTGACTTGTAAACGACGACCTGAGTAGATTTCATTGCAAAAATTAGATTAGAACTAAAATAATTCTATAATTACCCATAACATTACAAGCATTATATTTTAATTTTGCATGATAATCAGGATTATAACTAGTTTTTATTGTTTGTGTTTTACGTTTTTGTACACGACGTGTACCAGTACGAAGATAGCTATAGTTAAAGATATAAGATAGTGAATTCTTTATCAAAAAACAAAGATTGTGTTTGTTAGAGGAAATTTTCTTGGAATAAACGAATCTGATTAAATAGAAATTAAATCGATAGATAACCTTATTTGTTATAACAATAGAAAATTTTCAAGAGGGCCAATAAAATAATTAGATACTTGCTGGATTCTACTCAAATAGAAGACATCGTTTGAAAAATATCTAACCGAATATCTGACATTTAACTTTGCATATATAATTTTAATTATTCATTCAAATACGTTATTTGTTTGTTTTTGATTGATTCATCAAAATAAAACAAGTAACTTCTGGCTTCAATCATCTTCTGAAAGTATTGATTATCTATAGATAAAATTTTCTAAAAATCAAAGTCTAACAAACAAACGATACTGTGCTTCACTTAGATTAACATCGAAGAGCGAAAACTATTTTGCTATTTAGACAAAAAAGCTTTTAGATCGCACTCTACATTGAAGTTACTACTTTCTAGAAGTTATTAAATATATCTATAATAATTAATGAATATTTCGAGTTAGGAAAAAGCTGCAAAATATCCGAAGAATAGACAAAAGTAACTCGATCATTACGTTTTAACATAGGTATCTGGTGGATTGTCTGTGGTACTTGTTCCACGAATATTTGTATCATCAATAACTCTTTGTAAATCTCTTGCACAAATAATATCAATTTCTAAAAGACCCTTCGTAACAAGTAAACCTAGTTGAATTTGTCCCATATGTATAAAATCATTAATCATATTTTCATAATTTCTTGGTGTTACTTGTCCTGGACCAGCAATATGTGTTTGAAAATTACTATTTTCATTCAATTGTTCTTGTTGTTGTTCAGTTAATGTAAAATATCTATCGATATCTTCATCACTTTCACAATAAGATGTAGCTGACGATTTTCGTGAACCAGATATAGATGAATGACGTGATGATGGTATATAAGGTAACATTAATTGTCCTATAGGCATTTGTTGCAAAGGTATGGAACGTGTTGATGATGATTGATGTTCATCCTGCTGTGTAGTTGATATAATGCTATGTCGTGGAGATTTATTTATAATATTAGTTATTAGATTATCATTGGTGATAACAGGTGATAAAGAATTTTCATCTTCTTGATCCATACTTATTGATGTTTGTGTAATTAACCCTTTTGTTGGACTTTGTGGCATTGATTTTGGTGTCGATTCACTACTACGTCTTGTATGAACATCGAATAATTTTGATAATCCTTTAGAAATTTGACGTTTAATTTTTTCCGATTGTATAGCAATTAGTGATTGACGTCGTTCATGTTGCTGTTGATTTTTTTCATGTTCGTCATCATCTTCATCATCCTCGTCCTCATCATTATCATTACTATTCTTTGGCATCATAATTGATGGTGCTAGTAAACCAGCAATACTTGCACGTTGTAAATTTTTTCTATTCGGTGAATGATTAAGAAGTTGCGCAACAGAATGTTTTCGTTTTGTTGGCAATGACTCACATGCTATTTCACGTTTTGCTGTTGTTGCTGAACGATTTAATGCACGTATTAATAAATCAGCTGACGATTTCGTACGTTCATGACGTTTAGATGATTTTAATAGTGGTGGCATTTTACGAACACTTTCACTACTTTCAGCCGATGAAGATTTAAATGTTACACTTGTCGTTGACGGTTTGCGCGTTTGACGATCACGTAATTCATACCAACGTGGTTCATCTTCAAGATTAGCTTCACTTAATGGTAATTGTATCATACCAATAAAGTCATCTGAATCATCAATACTACTATTATTAGTATTATTATTATTTTTTGGCATATTATTCTTTTTATCCCAAAGAAATATTTCAAGATGAAGTGCATCAACAGCGTCAACTTCATGAAAAACAAATGTTTCATTAAAACTTGGATTTGATGAATGAATAATTTTGGTTTCAAACATATCAAAGCCACGATCTTCAAATAACATTTTACCAGATATATGTGCATAGGGTAAATCACCATTCTGTCTTAATGGAAGATTACCAGCTTGAATTACTGTTAATGCCAATTTCATATCATCAATATCATGCCAAATTTGAGCTAGAAACGAAAAGTTCAATAAAGATTAAGGTGAACTTTTATTCTTTTTATATGTAAATAAATTTTACGAAAATTTTGCCCAAAGATCTAACGATCTTGTATTTAACAGGAAAACGTTCGGATATGACTTAGGAAATCCGTCGTTCCCTTGGCAGATGAAATTTAGACTTATTGACTTGACTTTTCTGTTCAACAATATTTACGCATTACCTGCTATTGCGCTTCCAATATCGGCATGTTTTTTTTTAAATAGCTATGAAAGAAAATATTTTTTCTTTACTCTACATAAAACAAAAATAAATAACAATAACGTAATAGCGTTGATTCTTTATTTATTTATCATCCCTTGTCAACATAATATATATGCATGAATACCTACCATTAGTAAAGTGAACTCATACGGAATATTATCTTTCCATAGTGTTGACTTTGATGAAACTTATGAACAAAATATCTATTACTTTCATAATAAATAGAAAAACCTATTGAAATTTGCAGTGATACTAAGTATAACTAGAGTTTTAATAGATGAACATCTCTACAAAGAAAACTTACATATAAAAAATTGTAAAAGAAGGAATTATAAGTGGCTTAGAATTGTAACCTATTTGACCAGAAAAGGATGCTAATCTTTCTTGTTGTAAGATTAAAAATAAAATAAAAATAAAAGAGGAAATTCTATACAGAATCAGAAGATTCATCCGTGCATGAAAACCAAAAACTGATATTACATGAACTAATTTAATTGAAAAATCTAATCTCTTACCTAGCAGACGTCCGCGATTAATCAATATTGGTTTTAGTTCTTTAACATTGGGCACTTCAAGCGTTTCAACGGTTTCATATAGTTGTCGTTTGGGTTGTTTTGGAAAAGACGATGACAATGGAGAAGGTAACGGAGGTAAATTTCGTCGCTTTCGTGTTATTGATGATGATAAACGTGGAACAGTTTCAAAATGTCTTGAAATTTCCATGGATGATAATGCTTGTCCACCATTGATTTGTAAACGAATATTATTATGTTGAACAACTAATTGTACAATATCACCGCATTGATCTTGTAACATGCGAACTTCTTCGTAAGTTGAATCAATTAGAGAATTACCATTGAATTCTAGAATTTGATCACCAACTTCAATATTACCTTGAACATCAGCTGGACCACCATATAAAATATTTGTTACAAAACATCCTAAAAAAATGAATAGAGAAAAATTTATTTTACTTTCAATTAAATAAGAAATAAATCATCTACCAAGACTTCCGTCTTCACATTCTTGTCCACCAACGATACGCATCCCAAGACCATTTGTTCGTATAGATGTATCATTCTTATCTCGATGAAGTAATATTCTATGAGGATTTGATGGTGGTGTACGTGCACGCAATTTTGAGCTTTCTTCAGCATGTAAAAAAATATTTTCACATGTTTCGATTGTTTTTCGTCGATCACCACTTGCTGTGCCTGACATCGAAGATGAAATTGGTAAACCCAATGTCGATGAACCACTTCCTGTCTGTGTTAAATTGTATTCAATTTCAGGATTGTAACCATAATAATAATCTTCTGATAGAGTATTTCGTCGTAGTTTAGGTGGATGACTTTAAAAAAAAGGAAATGAAAATTAGAAAATTTATTTAAAAACCGAGCGTCAAAGAGTCATAAATTTAGAGTAGAAAAAGAATAGAAGTATATTGTTGAGTTAATTAAAAAATAATTACCTTAATGAAATTTCAATACTATTATCTTGTCGTATAATAATTTTTCTTGGAACTTTTGGTACATGTTCACGTTCAAGACTAATAGAAAAACTATTTCCTTGCTGTTGCTGTTGTTGTTTATTTATTTTTGAATATAACATTCGTGTTCGAACAATATCTGACAAATCTTGTGTTTTACGTACAATACATGGATAATCAATTGAACGTTGATGTATTAACGTATTATTAACAGTAAGAGAGGATTTTTTTCGTGCTAAATTTGATATATCAATCGATTTAGCATTCTGTGTTTGATGTGCATGTAATAATTTTGCTTGTGATGAACGAAATTTAAGTGATGCTTCGGAATCAATACTTTTTGAACGATTTGAATAATTGCTGAGAGAATTTTCTCGTAATGGGTGATACGAATATTCAGTTGATGAATGTGAAGATGATGTTAAAATTAAATCATCAGCTATTGTATCATTAGTTGATGAGTTTATTTGACTATTGCTAGAGTTGGGTATATTTGGTAAACGACGAGATGATCTTCGTCGACCAGAAAAACTATATGGCGTACGATTTGGTGAATTCGTTGTAGAATTGGTTAACACTGGTATTTGACATAAGGAAGAATTTTCTTCGTGATTTGCTTCTATTGATGATTTATTCATAGAACTTGGTAAAGATTGCATATTATTAGAATATTGATGCTTCATCATTGTATGATTATTATTAGTTTTTGTTAAAACTTCTTTTTCAAATGTTTTCGTCCATTGATGACCACGATGCAATAATGCTCGCTTACGTGCCCATGAATCAGAATTTTTTAAATTTGAACGACTTGCTTGTCGACAATCATTATTATCATTCAAAGGCGTGCTCTTAGACATCGATTCATTTTCTGTTAGTAAAGGTTCTGCGCTACTACTATTTTGTGATAGCTCAGCTAATATTGAAACGGAAGAAAAATCCATGCCCTGGTGAAAAATAGAAAAGAAAACCATTAAGAATTTTACTGTTTTGCTGCTGTTTTTTTCTTCGAAAAACAAAATAACTTGTGATGAGTAATCTAATTCTTTTTTTTTGTCTACACCTACATCTCATGCGTACATGTTACGTAGAGAGCAATTTCTAAATCAAAATAAAATATTATTTGCGAATTCATTTGAGACAATTTCTCATTTGCATATCTTAACTGACATGAATGCTGTTTTATTTGATAGACAGATATAGATGCTTTTGATTGCTTAGCTTTTTTTTCTTCATTCTTTCAATGACTCGTGGCTGATTATGAAGCGGAAAAAAATTAATACTAATGCTAAATAAGTATGTAGAAGAAAAAATCATCATATTTGTATTTCACCATTATTTCTTTCGCTTTTATTTCCTGTTCTTCATTTGTGAGTATCCTGTGAAAAGAATTCTTTTTTTTCAAATTTTCTGCTTACCTGCCCGTGTGTATGTTTTCTGTCTACGATAGACTGACAAGACAAGGACATCAACAAATATTTCTATGATGAAATATGTGTTAATTTAATCATTATAGATCTATCGTCAAATAGGAATCATTTTTTCATCATAATTTTTAATTTTTTAATTTCTTTTTCCTTCTTTAAACAAAAGTATAATTGCTAAAGGTGACTGGAGCTTACCGTGCTAATATCTGTGCTGGTTTCTCGTGAAGGAAGACTATCATGGTGAGTTTGTTCACTAATTCGCATAGGTGATGATAACTGTGCAGCTAATGGCCTAATGGGTTTTGATATTGAATTTAATTTTCTATGCCGTTCATCATATGTCAATGATTTTTGTCGAAAATTTTGATCATCATCTTGATCATCAACTGAACGAGGATTACTACCATCAATATTTGTTTCTAAACTTTGAGATAACATTTCACTATGTGTATCAAATTGTGGTTCCGATGTTGTATCTTCCATGGAAGGATCTGTTATTGTACTTGATGTTGTTGGCTGTGTTTGCAATGGCGGGATAGCATAAGGTGATTGTATTATCATTGATGATGATGATGCACAATTTTGATTTGAAGAAGAACTTTTCAATGATACATCACGTATAAATGACATACGACGATTAAACATATTTGATGATGATGGTAAATTAGATGATCTATCTACTGGCATAGAAGTAGGTTCAGGTATTTGATCAAATGATGATGATCTATTTGCATGTATAGCAAGTAGCATGGGAGATGGTGACGATGGTCGAGGAGATGGACGCCATAGACGTGCAAAAAAATTTGTCGATTCTGTAAGAATTGATGAATGACGTTCATTCTGCAGTGATGGTGATGAAGATATTGATGTTGAAGTAATTGATGCACGATAAGCAGCTAGTTTTTGTAATAAACGTACAGGTGAATGATTTGGTACATCATCTTCAGTCGTATTCCATGTACCTCGAAAAAGATTCATTTTCACCTTACCATTTTATGAATAAACTCAATAAAAGCACTTATTCAAACAATAAAAATAAAAATAACTGAAACATGATATATAGGTGTCAAAGATGAGACTTCTTTTTCTTCTTTCTTGGTGAAAAAGGAAAGAAGAAAGATAAAGGGAAAATATAATTATTTGCGAAAAAAATAATTTAATTTTGGCTAGTTTTTTCTTGACATCTCATTCACAAAAATAAATCTAAACTCATTTACACGTGTAAAGATGTCGTCATCGATTTTTCAAACAATTAGGTTTTTTTATTTTCTTCGATTATTTACTATTTCCTAGCGCCTACCTGACTTCCGAACAACTTCACGATGTACAATGCACATACGACAGCGCCACTTTGATGCATGATTTTGATTTTCTAAATGTATTGCATAGTGTGGAGAAGTAAATTCAGGCGATGTATAATTTCCACATCGTCGACAAACAGGTCGATGACAATCAGCACAAAGAACAGGTGGTGAATAATTAAAGTTATTTGTTTCAAATTCAATTATACCCAAACAAATATAACATTGAACAATATCCGACGAAGTTAATAGAGGTGAAGATTGTAATACTGGAGAAAAATTACGATTAGCAGTTAATGAAAAAGTTCGAGATCTTTGTTGATCATTTTGAATGGTTTGCTGAAGATGAACCATAGTACGACGTAAACCAGATAAACGTTGCTTTTGTTCATTTTCAATCAAAGCATGCTTTTGAAGGACAAGTTCTAATTGTTCAAGTTCTTCGTGTGAAAGTGAAGAAAAATCAGGGGATGATGTTCGAAGCGGTGCTCCTGTTGATCCTGCTGCCTGAGGGTGCATAGTGATGCGATTCGACAGCAACGTCACAGGCACTTGATAATTTCAACATTAATATGTTGTAGCTCTTGCACACATTCACATTTGCACGAGCGAGCTTGATTCGTCTTCCTCTTATTTTTCTCTCTTTCTCCGGTTGTCTCTCAATGCCCGTTCTTAGAACGTAATTTGAAAAAAAAAGTTCTATGATGAGTGGCGCACGGCATCGTTCTCGAGAGAACTGAAAAGATCCTTTTTTCTTGTTCCCGTGTGCTGGTGGTAATGGTGATGTTAGTAATGCTGGTGGTTGCGCATGTGTCTATGCTAGCTATAGAAGCGTTCACACAACTCTGACATACACAGTTTGGGCGTTAGCTATCTCTATCCTCTTTCCTTTTGCCTTCAAGCACGTGAAAGAATGACAAGAGAAATTGTAATGACAGCTATTGCAGATCGACGGGAGTCTTTCCGCTTCGTTCAAGTTTATCATTACGTATGCTGTAGTCATATGCTCTTACGACTGGCAAGATTAGAAAAACTGTGCCGATTAACAAAACAATCTTATCGAATCATAATTCTATGAAACGAGAGCTAGTTCATTCAATTGAAATAAAATATGCACGTACTTAACAATTAATCAATACTCTAATCTAATTAGGAAAATATATTTTCGTTTCAATTTACCAATAAAAATAAAACCTGATAAATATACAAACATAAACGTCATGCTTGAATGCATAATAGTAGAGGACAAACCAACGAGAAAGGAGTAATTTAAAAAGCAAAAGAGTCAACAATTCATTTCAATAAATTATTTAAGAATATAAACCAAGAATGGTATATAGTGGTTTAAAGCTCATTTTCAATAAACGATTCTTGTTTAGTATTATTCTTCATGTATTACAAGGACTTATCTTTGAAAAAAGTAAACTCTATTATCCATATACATTCGATAGAAATATTTTACTAATGAAAACTGATTTATATAAATTTTATCTTTCAATATGTTTTATATTTTTAAGTTTACCATATCTTTTAAGTAAACTTTCTCCAAAGAAATATTTTACAGCATGTACAACCATAGAAAATCGTTATCAAAGTTGGAATTCAACCGATATACAAATAGGTGGTCATTTATTAGCTGTATCAATGATATTAACTGGTTTTTGTCCTTCATATTTACCAGTATATTTAGCTATAAATCCGCTTTTATTTCTTTATTGTATTGCAGCTAGCTTTACAGCTTATATGTTTTATCATATTTTTGGTAGATCATTATTTAATCGAATTAACCTTTCACCGATTAATAATAACACGAATAATTCTTGTAAGTTGCATATTCTAGTTTTTTTTTCTATTTAATTAAAGAAAAATACTCTTTAATTTTCTTTTTGTGTTTATCTTTATTTTTAATTGTAGCTTCAATATCAAATGAACAAGATACTTTAAATAACATTGGAAGATTCATAATAATTTCCGTTTGTATATTATTAGTGCTTATATTAGAAACAAGTCAGCCATCAATATCAAAAGGACATTCATTAGATGAATTGTTTGATTTAATATACTATGGAGATTATTTACCACCAAGTTTAAGCGGGATATTATGTGGCCTTATAAATTTCTTTTTAATTTTTTTCTGTTATGAATATCAAACATTAACTAGTGAATGGTTAATAAATCTTTTTTATTATGGATATAATTTTACAATAGGTAAAAGAAATTTGACAGGTCAATTATGTGTTGAACAAATATTAAAAGTACTTGCAATGGCATTTGGCGTTCGTTTATCATTAATGACTAGTAAACGACAAGAGATACCAAATATAGATTGGCTTTTTTATTCATTGGCTAGTTTTGGATCATTTTTTGGTGCTTTATCTATTTGTTTTACAACAGCAACATTCAGTGATCATATTTATTTAATAAATGCATTTATGGGACGTATATCTAGTGAGGTGATATCATTAACAATAGGTGCTGCTTGGATTTTATTATATCTGATTAAATTATTAGGATTATCAAATCTTAAGTAATAAAAAGAAAAACTATTGAGATTAACTTTTTTTTTGTCTGCAAAAATCATGTTGTCAGATTTATATTATGCTCATCGTTTACATTTTGTGAAGAAAACGAAGAATGCGTTTTGATGTCTTTCATTAACATGGTGATGGAAATTTTACATTATAAGAATCATTTATTATAAAGAAACTGCATCGCAAAAGAAAATTAGATAAATAAATCTATGTTAGTTGCCAGAGAAGTAAACAACTAGAGTCATTTCATGTAATCTCGGCTATAGTTGTTTATATAGTTGTATTAGAACACTCTTCGAATATTATTATTCAACTATGAGAAATTGATTCAATTATTTTATATTTAATTTCGATTCGTTTTAGATCGTGTGCTTGATTTTCTAGATTGACTGACAGGAAATGTTTGAAAAAAACAGCCAACTAGATGAGCTCTTGGGATGCATCCTTCACAATACGGAGATTATCATTAGATAATACTGTTATAGATACAAACGACATGGTATTTTTCCGTCACTGTCTCTTTCTTCTTAAAAGGTTTGACGATTGGGGAGGAGACAATGAAGACTTTTCCTTTCCATAACTGTCGAACTTCCTGCAAAATCTTTTCCAAACTCGTAAGAATTCGTGACAGAACAGAAACTTCAGCGATTTGTTGTTCTGTTTCCGTCAGACATTTATCTGAAGTCTTTTTTTCCTTAGATAAAATATCATAAGCAAAACTGATCAATTCAATGTTTTATGTTTAAAAAATGAACGAAACAGTCTACTTCTCACAAATAATTATCAAAAAGTTTCTAAATAGAAATATAGTACGTTTATAATGACTGTGCAGAACAACGTACACATATGTATATATTTGTAGTTTGTCTATAGTTGTCACTCTTGTACAAACTCAGTTATTCGCGAATAATATTGTCAATAAGATGATTGGTTCTATTTATTTGATTGACTGGCTGTGTTATTTTTTGCTTCTTTGTTCAGTAATTTAACATTGGTTCAAAATCGATTGTTAGAATAACCTTGTTACGTTACAGATTGTTTTTTTTTAATCATCTAAGTCTTATCGAATTAAAATAATTATGTCAGTAGCAACTAATGTAACCAATAATTCCACACAACTTGTTCGTACTAATTGGCCAGGAATGAATTCAACAGAGTCATCTCCAACATCTCAAAACTCATCAGTATCAATTACTACACCTTTAATACCAATAACATCATCCTCACCATCAACAACAACAATAATAGATCAAAATAATAATACAAATGCAATGGTAACATCACCAAGATCTAATAATAATAATAATAATAACAATAGCCGTATATGTATCCATCCAACACAAACGATGGCGTTAGAACGAACCATTCAAACATATCCATTAACAAATTATACATTTGGTACAAAAGATGCTTTATACGAACGTGATAGTTCTGTTCAAGCAAGGTTTCAACGTATGCGAGAAGAATTTACAACGATGGGTATGAGACGTAGTGTTGAAGCTGTTTTATTAGTTCATGAACATAATTTACCGCATGTACTACTTCTTCAATTAGGTACAACATTTTTTAAATTACCTGGTAAAAATATATAAAAGATTGCAGAAAAATTCATTTACTCTTTATTAATTATTTTAGGTGGAGAACTGAATCCCGGTGAAGATTCAATTGAAGGTCTTAAACGCTTATTGAATGAAACATTAGGAAGACCAGATGCTACGCAGCAAAATAATTGGCTTGTTGAAGATGTCATAGGGAATTGGTGGCGTCCTAATTTCGAAGCACCACGCTATCCATATGTACCAGCTCATATAACTAAGCCAAAAGAACATATTCGGTAAGATACAATAGTTTATTGACTATCAAAATCAATTTTTTACTTCTAATTAGATTATATCTTGTTCAACTTGGCGAATCATCGATGTTTGCAGTTCCACGTAACTATAAATTAGTTGCTGCACCACTATTTGAATTATATGATAATGCGTCTGGTTATGGTCCCATTATATCAAGTTTACCACAGGCACTTAGTCGATTCAACTTTATTTATAATTAAATTTCATGTTGAAAAAAAAAGAACGAAAGAAATGTTGTTTTTCTTGTTTCTCTGAATTTGTTTTTGTTCGTTTATGATTTTGTTGTCCTAGTCGAGAATAAAAAAAAATTGGAAAGCACCGTATTGTTCTATGTATGTGTGCATTAATGAAATGTATCTGTCAGATAAATCATTTTCTTCATGTCATTTTTTTTTTGGTGTCTATTTTGTCGCTCGAAAAAAAACGCAAACAGATGTAGCTGTGATATATTTTCTGTAAACGTATACACAAACATTCGTCGAAATACTGTACAATAATAATAATAATAATAATAATAGTGAATATCAAAACTGGAAAATCTATTATTATTCAATTATATGTTATTCTTACCACAAACATTGAAATAGATTCATTTTTCTACGATTTTGATCATGCAGATATAGCCACATAATTTTGAAAAGTCATCCAAAGTTTTCGTGACTTCTCAATAGAAAAAGAAATGCTTCAAATGTATATAAACTGATTAAAAATTCAAATAGAAATAATCTTAAATTTAACAAAAGAAATTATGAAGATTAAAAAACTACCTATTTACATTGTTATGGTGCATGGATTTATAATTGAGTTCTTTCCTCAAGTGCCTGACATTATTTGTATATTTGAATAGCGAAGGACAAAAGTATCTACTATTGTTTTCTTGTACTCTTCTACGAAGAACATCAAGTCTGAGCCTTCCAATTTAATTAGTTCTATGACAATTTACAGACTTCGATGAGCTGAGTACCATGATATAGTATGTTATTCGCGGTTGACTCCCTATAACAAGGTTAGGTCGATCTAAATTTAAGAAAAACGACCTACAATATTGTTGACAATTTTTTTAAATTTCTATACTAGTTTTTTTATCAGCATGAAAAACTTCTAGACTGGTTTGCTGCAATGCATCATTCGCATCTGCAAAGCTAATATACAGAAATGTCCCTAACTGAATCTGAATTGGTAACGTATCAACAGTATTAGTTTTGTCAATGTATTAATTGCATCAAGTTAGATTATTTGTTTCTGAAATAGTATTTCTCAAGTATCTTGATCTGCCTAGAAAGAAGAGATCAATTTAGGATGTCTACCATTTAAGTGGAATTTATATTCAAAAAGTGCAGACAATGAGAAATATTTATTTCTAGTTGACACTGAATGTTGTGTATAGTCGACTGACGTGCATACGCTGTTGAATTGAGATTAACCAAAGCTGTTTAAAAAAACATCCATGGAGAATAACACTTCATCGTTTCATGATCAGCTCTTCGAGTTCTTCTAATGTGATATAAAGTTGATTGAAACCAGAGACACGCAATCGAATAGTTTCCACAGAAAAAACTTACTTTTAACTTGCATGATATCCCAAACGTTAAATCTAGCAAAACTGATGATGATTGAGAAAACTCTGATTTCCGTTCGTTGTAGATTCTCTGTAAACGATTTAGATACGTGTTTGTATTCAAGTTAGAAAGGCAATTTTTTCTAAGATACATATAAGATAAATGTTGAAATAAAATAATAAAATGATCAGAATTGTAAACAAGTTATTTTTTGAAATAAATTTTGCATCTCAAATAGCTGAACAGGGCAATTGATTTGAAATTGAATTAAATTCAGAAATAGAAAATTTACTTTTAACCCTGTTATACTGGATAAATATATTTGGCGCATTCGTTTTTCAACAAACGTAAAGATGTATACATCTTAGGTTATAGTAGTGATTGAAAAAAAAATATAAATAATTTAGATGATTATGATCAATTATCTATTTTACCATGTATACAAGCGAAAAAATAGTGATTCAATGAACGCGATACTAGATTGCTGTTGAAAAGTAATATGGTATAGGTGCAAATGAGGATGAATTAAAAACGTATATCGAGCCTAGATACGTATTAAAAGTAATACATTATTATAATAAAGATAAAAAGATCTATTTGATCACATTTATCTACCTACATTCATATCGTTTTGAATTCCATTACTACACAAATATATGTTTAGAAACGTTTACGTCTCCTAAAAACGTAACTTTGAAAAAATCTTGTCGATAGTGTTCTATGATACCAAGAGACGAAATTAAATATATCCGATTTTTTCATTTGAAATATCTACTTGAGATAGAGCATAAAATGCTCTGGTTGTTGACTTTATACAAATTCCAAAATTAAAGAAAATTTTGAAAAAAAAATCGTTACAATCACTCGCCTCAAGTATCTTCAGTACTATAACGAAGAGAACATAAGTTTTCAGTTGCAGCAGATCTTTCCATTTACTGAACTGAATTCTTTGTTTTCGTTCACAAAATTTAAGTATGAAAACATCTCGTCGTATGAATTTTTTGGATTTTGATGGTGTGGACAAGGTTCAAAGCACTATTCAAAACTTTTGTAGTCTTGTTTTTGAAATCTAATGACTATCAAAAGGAGTCAAATTGGAATATAGCTACTGAAATTATATTGCACGACCTTTCTTTCGATGACTCGTGGTGTCTAGTGTATAGTGTTGAAAATTTGCTTGATATATAACGATGGCAGATTACATATGAATATAGTCTCGAAATAAGTTATGAATGAATTCTTTGTTACATGTGTGAAAAACTATGTAAGATTTTACTTTTAGGCAACAAATAGATCTTTCACATGTGTATTTTGCATGCCTGAAAAGAGTATACCGTTGTTTTCAGTGGGAAGATTTTATTTTTAGTTTATTATACAATGAATGTTCATTGAATGTCAGATGCTTTAAGTACTGGGAAAAACACCTCTCAGCACTAGGTAAGTCTGAAGATAGGCAATTATTACTGGAACAAATTGAACTATGCGCTCACCGGCAAAGCTGGTTGAGCGGTCATAGTAAAATAATGTCATTCCGAAAAAATAAGAGACTCATTGATCGTAACAGTGTATGGGCCATATATCTGGACTGGTGCTCTAGACACAATATGATCTCATCTATTCCGGCTATTGGCCACAATGACATACATAATTTTATTCATTTTCCAGAAACGTTCTAACCGTATGTAATGTATTCTGTCTTCTCTCTTTCCTTATTTACAGCTTGTCGTGCATAGTAGAGAAATATATGAAATAGTAGATGTGGATGTGTGATGACCTGAGGCTACCCTCTTTTCCCCTATTCTATCATGATATTATTGTATTTTGTGGTTAACCACATTGATCATGTATTTGCTTGGTACTTATTTTTCTTTTCTCTTTGAGGGCTTCATCTGTTTATTCTATCTTCTTCTTTTTTTTTCTTTTTTTGTTTTTAATTTTACTGCCTCATTGTATTACCCTCATCGCTGTTCCTTTCTAATTTGTAAACGAAAGAAAACTGTTATTAATGGTGTCCCTGTAGGACCTACGAAGGTCAAAGGATAATAAAAACGCAAACAAGTACAACTGTGTAAGATAATGATGAAGAAATACGTCCTACAAAAGATAGACTAAAGCTATATTTTATGATTATTAACAGTATTTACATCATGTTCAACATTTTATTCCTGCCAATATAATGTTAACAGCTTGCTGATAGTGTTAGTTTCACGATTGAACCATTAGGAGTCATTATTCTCATTATCTGACTGCAAATATATATATATACATAGAGAGAGAGGGGGGGGGAGAGACAGAGACAGAGACAGATAGATAGATGTTTATTATCAGATGGCTTATGATTGTACTATAAACAAATAACCTGTAATTGATGGCAGCTAATGAAATATCATAATGGTTCTATTTACACTGTTATATTTTAGTATATTTCTGTGTTTTCGCTTTTTATTTCCTTTTTGTGTTAAGTCATTTGTGAAAATTTTCTTATTTTCAGACGTCGAATAAAAAAATCTTCTACAATTGACATCTTGTCTGATTGATTTCATGATACTATGCTCATCTTTCCAATAATTGTATTGATATACTGTTTTATTCTTACTTAACCATAATCTTTTTTTAAACAAAAACAGCATAAATTAAAATTACATGAAAAAAAAATTAACTTTTCTATCTAAAGAACTTCGATCATGTAGAAAACAAGAATAACGCAAAATTTAATATAATAAATTCTAAATAAACAATCAGAGAATCCGATTGAGTTGGATCATTATGATGGTGCAATAAAGAATGCTCGATTTAAATGTAACAAGCCGTATTCAAAAACGTTTTGAGAATCATATAAATTTGCTTCTTTATGAAATATTGCATAATTATTCACACGGAATAACTCAAATAGTTGATGTGCACGTCGACTAGATACTTCAGATCTATCAGCAGGTAGATGAATTTCAAAAAGAATTTGACGAACATATGGCATCACTTGAGTTGTTTTATCTGTTGAAATTCGAAACATCTCTTCAAATAAATTATATTCACTACCTTCAATGTCAACTTTAAGTAGATGAATTTCTCGTCTTTGATGACCAAGATCATTTACAATTGTTTGAAACGATTTCGAACTATCATTTTTTCCATTACCAAGACGAACTTGATGAAATGTACAAACATTCGCTGGACACTGGTATACTCCTAAATCAAATGTATGAATTTCTGCCTTCGGAAATTGTTCTTGAATGGCTCGTTCAAAACTAAAATCACCATTAGAACCAAACGAATAAACAAGAATTTTTGTATTATTTCTTCCGAAACGATGTATATCACAAACCCACTTTCCGCCATCACCTGTGTTGCCAAGACGTCGTTCAAATTCACATTGTATTGTTGGTTCCCAATTATTTTGAAAAAATAATGGACGTGAATCTGATATACGATTGCGTTTATCTTGAATATGATGGAGTGTTTTTCGACGTTTCCAATCGGAATCCGACTGACAAAACCAATTATCAGATTCTTTCATCGATAAACGACACCGACCACCATTCACTGCGACTGATGAGGATGAGGATGTGAATGATGAAATTAAACTAGCCATTGATGATGATGATTTTTCATTGTTTATAGTAAAATAAAATATACTAAATGTGATGAGAAGAATAAGAATAATTATTGTTCTGCTGGTAAATGATAGATCCACTTTTCTTAATGATGTATAAGGCATTGATATAGTATCATTTCGTATATGATTGATTAGAAACTACAGAGAAAAATGAAATGACTTAATGAAAAAAATATGTAAACAGTTTTGAGAAATAATACAAAATTAATCTAATAAAACACTATTATTTCTTCTTTTTTTTCGTGATTCATCATTTATTTAATTCTTAGTAGTATAATTCAGTATAGAATATAGTATAAATTTGTTCTGTCAACGACTATATCATAAAAAATTAATTTTTTTCCCGACTCTCCAAAGACTGCATGCTTTGTGTTATATTAAAAACACGTCTATCACATAATAAAATGATCCTTTTTCCTTTGCTTCCAAAGGCCAACAAGCATTTGCATCATATCAAATGATAATGTTTAATCACTAAGGATTACTGGTTTCATCAATAAATGATTTTTTAATTTAAATATTCTGCTTCTACCATAAACGTTTGAAAAAAGAAGTAATGCTTCAATAAATACTTAGCTCTAGTATTCTTTCTAGCTTTGCTTTTCCAATAAACTTGATAGAATTTTATTCATTTCTTAGTTCTTCTCATAGTTAGAGCGAATTTAAAAATTATCTTCAATGATCTAAGTACAATAAATATAATTCAAAGTATTCTAATTGGCTTTATTTTTCAGTCGAGTTTTCAACTAGATTCTGATGTCGCTTGGATCAATATAGAATACCAATATATTTGAATAAACAGATGATTTATTCTAGTCGAAGGAAGAACAGAATGTCAAAAAATGTAAATATTCTCATTTACATAGAAGCCCGGTAAAACTCGATACAAGCATAGAGATTTTTTTTTATCTCAAAACCAAAGTAAAATTAATATTTACAATTGATCGTAAATGTTCTTCGGTTCACTAACTTTGATATTTTCTCTTTTTCTATAATTAAATGTTACGTTATTTTCTGAATGTTTTACTTGGAGCATTTCTTTTGCCCTTTGGACTACATCTTTCTCTCTATCGCATGTAAATATAACGAGGAACAAGTACGACTATACTGATGAGACAAGAGAATTATATAACCTGTTTGGTTAATTATTAATAAAAATCGAAACAGTATGGATTTATGATGATTTATATTTATCATATGTTCTCGCTACCTGGTAATCATAGGTGATCTCGAATATGCTATTATTATTATTATTATTATTATTGAACTAGTTAGATGTTCTACGATATCTTCTCTTGACTTCTTCTGTTTCAAATATTCATAATAAAAACAGTTTTCTAGACAATTGTACTGGTTTGGCGAATTTTTAGAATATTATAAACACAAAAAAATATGCTTATCTTCTATCTACACGAACTTCAGTTATATTTTATTTTAACAATTGCTCTCTCAAAAGAATTTCCAACGAACGAGGAGACATCTCTTACTATTGAAAACTTTCTATTATAGGAAATATCTATTTGAAAAATGATTTAAAATAAGATAGTAAACAAAATGAACTAAAAATAGAATCATGTGTTATAACGGTATATATCTAATGAAATTTTAAATTGCTCAGTTTTTTTGGTTTAAGTCGATATTAATTTTGGTAAAACCAAATCTGCACTTACCTTTGCACTTTGATACATTATGGAGAAAGTCAGAAAGAGAAAAAAAATCTGTAGTTATATCATTGAAAGATTTAAATTATTTATTAAGCATTAACTACTGACAAGCATATATATATATATATATATATGACTTTATCCAATGTGACAACTACAATAGGAATATTGACTTTTAAATAAAAGACTCGTTTGTAAGTACTGTTTGCTTTTGAAAATATTTACTGCTAAAGAAATTGAAGTTGACTGTCCTAGTGCCATAGAAGCATGCATTTTCGTTGAAGTCAGTTTTGCTTCAATTTTTTCTGGTTTCATAATTATATAAATAAATGTGCATGTGTTTGGCATACATGGCAGGATGAAAGAGTAAACAAACTGCGTTTGTTAGCAGTATGTAAATAATTGAGACAATAACCTAATACTATATACGGTCAAGGATGAAAAATTAAAACATGTCATGAATAATGTATAAACAATGGTTTGCAAACAGCCTTGGAGCAGTCTTACATTACGAGTATTTAATATTTTCTAGATCTTCTTGGGGCTTTCTTTTGCAGTTATTTTAGATTTCCACTAGGCAGATGATCTACTAAAAATTTTCATATGTTTGATAGAGTTCTATTGTATCATGATATAATATTAATTTGATATAGCAAAGGTGCACTCTCACAAATAATATAATATTTCTGTATTACGCTATTAGAACATCTGAATTCGCTCTGTCTGTCAGAAAAATCCACCGATATATAAAGATACTACTGTTTATAATTAGTTGCTCATTTAAATAAGATCAGAGCTCATAGCTTTCTAAAATATCGAGCATTCAATGGTTCGAAATCTGCTATTCATAACCAATAGAATCGAAATAAGGTCAATCTATTAGACGAAATAATCGAGTGATGTGGAAAAAATATGTTGAAAACCAACTTGAATAAGAAGAATATATTGTTTATATCAGAAAAATCGCGTGACATTTAATTGTTCTTAAAAATTTGAACTGAAAAATTTATGAGTCAATTCGACTGATAGCTTAGGAAGTGGATGTCTTTTGATTATAGAATCAAAACAAGAATGAATCATGTATTGAATTAGATATTATACAACTGTGAACTACTATCTTTTAAATCGAGAAATATATTTTTGAAAAAATGTGAACTAGCCTCTAACACTAACTAAAGATTTGTTTCGGGTTTTTTTTTGCAAACTATTGTATATAACATAACTAGGAAGCAACAAAATGACGCCAATTCGAAGAAAACGAAAAAATCTTTGTCTTATTTATATGGAATAAATCGATGCCTGTTTAAACGAAAACAAAAACATTGTAGTGCTTATCTTTACTTAATTAAATAATCAATTTTTCTTAGCTACTTACAAAGTATTCATCAAAAAAAGGCTACTTATATATTCAATCAAAAAAGAAGGAAGACGAAGTTCGTATTGACTGATATAATCATACATTTATAATATATTTATTTTCTCTTTTTGATTAGCATTTTTTAGCACTAAGCATACAAAGAGAATGATCAATAGTATGAATATAACTTTCATTTATTGTTCCTCCTTTGCCTTTTTCGTTCCTTTCTTTTCTATGATGCTGATTCATTTAGACTACAGTAACACTGATCAAAGGTAAACGAAAGCGTTTATTTATCTTCGATAGCTCATATGCTTCATCTATTTATGTCTATTCATGGAAGTACACTTTATTACAATAGTTTATTATAAATATAGTAATAAACATTCAATGAGACTAATAGGAATAAAATGGTTTTTTAAAACATGTTTGTACGATAAAAATACATTCAATACAGATGTTACCGATTTCTTCACAGAAGTAAAAAATAACTATTTCGCTCTTTTATCGTATCCTGACATCATCTTTAACATTAGTCGTAACAAAACCATGTATTCTAAAAATAATCTACAAGCAAAAACAAACTAATATTTACTCCTATCATTCGTATGAATGCCAGTGGTAGGCGTCAAAAATGACTCTACACAAAAGCAACATGATAGACTCTTACTAAGTATAGCACTTGATCATATTTTTTTCCTTATTTTAGAAAAAAATGTGACAAGCAATTTATTACATCTGCTACCAATAATATATTTTATTGTAGACAATTGTTACTCTTTCATACTCAAGTGGTTCGTTTTGTTAACAGAACCTGTCAAAAACTAGTTATGATGAAACTTTTTTTAGATATTCTGAAATTTTTAGTTGGGCGATCATGAATAGAAAAAATACGGAAGTATTCGAATGCATTAAAAGATAAAAAGTGAGCAGACCACTAGACTTGAAGCTTTTTCTTTTTTGAAGATTTAAAAATCCGCAATTACTAATGTGCTACGAAGCATAGCATTTATATAGCCAGGGGCGAAGTTTGTTTTTATCTTCTTAACTAGACGTGTGCATAATATTTCATTTCGATATTTGGCGACGCGACGATGTCGAAAAATAAAAATCAGAAAATATTCAGTCATGCGCAAAATTAAAGTATCCACATCAAACTACTTATATCATCTTGAAAATGTTCTTTCGGGCGATTTGTTCTATTACAAATGTCTATCAACTTTGCTGTTTTCGAATTTAGAGATAGTTAAACATGACGTTATCAACAACCGTCAGTCAATAGTATATTCGTTTAGAAGTGATATGAAATAATGAACTATGAAAATAAGTAATCGTTAAATCAACTGCGATCTCAGAAAACATCTTCATGCGATTTGAAATAACTCTAATAGTGATGAATTTCGCAATGGTCAATTCAAGGGAAGATGACGAATCACAATGATAATTAAATGTACAAAATCAAAACCTTTTTCGATGAATACGGTGATAAGCATGGATTGAGTTTTCGGAATGATGAATTCTGCGACAGCTACTGCAGAACTATAAAAAAAATCCTATCAGCTGTTCAGTTGAAACTATTTTTCTTTTCAGAATTCGTCGACATGAAGGAAAGAATAAAAAGGAAAATATCAGGAATTTTTAATGGCAGAAAGGATTCTAGTCAATTTTGAAGTCGATCATTCGTTTTTGATCGTGCTTTCGGTTATTTCGAATATTCATTCAAGTCGAGGTTTACACCCCCTAATTCACTCTCCCCCGACGACTCCCTGAGGTGTCCCTGTCGTGAGTCACCGGAAAATTTTTATTTGGAGGATTCCCCGGGAATTTCTCTTGGGAGAATTGATGAGATTTTTTAAATAAAAAAAAAAATTTTTTAATTTTTAAAAGTTAAGAAGAATTTATTAGTAATTAAATATTTCACTCATTTTTGCCAGATAACTCCCCGGGGAGTCCCCGCAGAAAAAAGGAAATCCCTAGGGACTCCCTGGAGATTCTTCTAGGGAGAGTTGACTAGGGACCGCATTCTGCATTCGGATGAAACTCGAATATCATCTAGTTTAATAGAACATCGACGAGAAAGAAGATTGAGATTGTCAATCAACTAATCTGACAGCCGTGTTCATCATAAAGTATGACGGAAAAAAGAAGAAGAAGATGAAGATAAGTTATGAGTCACTTAAAAATCTGATTAATTCCACTTGAAGTAGAAAATATACTTCAAGTTTTTATTATCTATGATTTACTGCATTTGTTACGACTATAAAGTGAGTTACGTGAAACCAACTTAATCGTAATCATCAGCATAACGAATTTGTTTTATAATTTATCGTCAGAAGATAATCTATTATTGTTCTTTAAACGATAAATATCGAATTCAATTTTATTGGAATAGAATTTCTCATAGAATTACCTTAAAATATCAAATACTACAAATAGTAATATTCAATACACACAAAACTCTACTAATCTATGTTAAATGAAAGATATATAGATTAGTATTGATACTAATCATTAAATAAATACAGATTTGGAGATTTACGTCTTTGCAAAAAAGAAGAAATTTGCACGTGTGTCCTTCGGCTATGATCTTTTTACATGGAGAGACAAATGTGTTAGATTTTTCATTGAAAATATCTTGAGGATTACATATAATACACAAGATTTATGGTAAAAAAAACAGATATTGAAGGATGTATTCAGAAATCAGCTGTGCCAAAGACAAGATCTATCTTAGACATTGCCATGTAGATGAAACAGTATCTTTTTCTTCAATATTGTAATCATTTGGTGAATGTTTAGTTATGTTAAAATATTTCAAGAAAATTAATAATGTACAATGTTCTAATTTTCCTAATAGAATTTCAAATTTTTAAGCGAAATTTCGATTGATAAACCTGGCGATTATTTTCTATTCTATTTTATTGATATGATAGCGGACAAAATTAATTGTTTGTTTTCTTTTATCTAACTGAATTTAAAAAAGCGACTTATGAACAAGTAAATATTATCATGATGAGTAAAATTCTTCGATCGTTTATTTTATCTCTACTAAAATGCTCTCTATATGATTAAGAAACAATTGAGATTTTAGTGAGATATTATCAGTGTCGATGGCAATGAAGATCATTTGTCTTTGCATAATTTGCATATTATTAAAAATAAAATAAAAATTTTCTACCGTGCTAGAAGTTCATATTTAAACTGAAAAGCTGTTGAAAATATTTGAAAGTTTGTTTTTGCAAATATTCATTTCTTTATTCAGAAAGGGAAAAATATCATACTTAGTTGTCTCTTCTTGTTGATTTCGGAGAACGGATGAAGTTTGAAATTTAAAACTATACACACATGTTACTCAATGTTCGATCGATATGACCGAAAAAAAAATTTCATGATATCGTCTCGAATAGTGATCATTGCAATGCTTGCAGGTCATTTTTATTCACTTGTCTACTCATTCTTTTAGGGGGAGACATAATATATTTTATTGCATTTTATTCATCCTATCAAAAGTCGTAAAAGTACACCTGAGGGTTTTTTCGTTATTATGTTGCTATTGAAGAATCTGACTTTTTTCTAGATTCTGCCCCAATGAGCAGAAATTGCGTTCAAAATTTTTCATATCATTTTCAAAACTATTACATTCTGAGTCGAAGTGAGAAAGAAGTTGACGGAAGCATATTTTGGGAAATTATGTTTAATTCATGTTTTTCTATGAAAATTATATGACATTCTACCAAATATAAAAGATCTCGTATAGCAGAAAGAAATACATGGGTAATTTTATGGCTTTATGGTAATGTTTGAATATGATAGTAATTTAAAGCTAATCATTTATTTGATAGGCAATTTGGCACGTCGATTGTAGTTTTTAACAAACACACGAGTTCTTATTCTAGCTCTTACATCCTCACTTTCCAACAAGTTCAAGATAAAATGGTAGGTCAGTTCAAGACGAACTTGTCGATCTGTTCAATGATCGCCTTCGAGAATAGCGCACGCCATTTATTTAAAACAAAGATCTTCTTTCAAACTTTCTCTAAACCTGTTGAAAGTGCAGGTCAGAAAAATATTTAAACGCCACTAGTTGTAGTCAACTTTCGGTGGATACATAAATAAAATAAAAATTATTATGGTTTTAAAAATTTTCTTCTCAATTAAGAAAGCTAGGGTACTTTGATAATGGTACTTATTAATTTTTGCATTTCTTGATTATTTCCTAAACCTCAATATGACAATTTCTCATGAAAAAGAACAGGCTTGTGTACATATTTTACTAAATGTACATTTTTCCTAAGTTTTTTAACGCCGTATGAGTATCTTATTTGGTTAATTTAAATTGTGGAAATAATATTTAGAATCCATTCAAGCATTCAAAAATTGCAAATTTATTATACGAGTATTTCTTATCTAAAATGCTGACCTTATTCAGTCTTAATTATTAGTTTTTATTAGTTGATGTTAAATATTTCTTAGAAAATCATGAAACTAAGAGACACTGTGCCTTGCATGTATAGAGTTCTATTGAAACAGTCGAACATCACTATTAAACGAAGCTCTACGTAATTAAAATCAAGCTCATAATTTCAAACTGTTGCTACTATGCAGACTTTGTTGTCATTGACAAATGCAAAAGTATCCTTGTGGTTTATTTCTGATTTTCGAGTAATCAGAACTTTGACATGTTCCAGATCAATTAATTCCACCTAAAGGTTCGATATTATTCAATTATGATTAGTTATTTTTTCATCAAGCAATCGAAACTTCAATGAACTATGATAGATTTAAACAGATTAGCCTAGTCGAAAGAAAATGTCTGATAGGATACAGTTTTTCAGTGCTCGAAATCGTAACCGAAATAACAAGACATGTATATGTATGTGCTAAGATTTTCGACGCTTCATTGCGCCTGTTATATGTTTTTGAAATACGTATGAGAAAAATATGTAAACTTGAGAAAAACATTTTCCCTATCAGTATCAACATTTTAAAAATACTAGACTTCGCAGCAACGACTCAATAAATAAAAGTACCTATGCATAGTATTACAACCGTTGACAATAAAAATAGAATACAACAAAATATTTGTATGTTCTTAGGTAAGCAAATAAGTAGACGTCTATAAAAGAATGATCTCAGTACATTACAATAGCCGTGATTCAAGATGCTATCAGCAGTTGTTAGCTTTTGGTTAGAATTGATCATATATTGAATATAATACGTATACAGTTTTTACTCCTAAAATTTATCTATCCTAAGAAATTAACAATAAAAACGAAGAAAAAAAATTTCGTGTCGTAGAATATTTATTTTACAAGATGAATATCATTTCGAATATTTTCGATAGTGTACCACTAAAGTGTTATCGATAGCAGAAGAACTATTTATTTTGTAATAAGTAACTCAGATGCTATCAAATGATGTCTAACAAATCTCAGACATAAAATAATGATGTAATTCATTATTAGAAAAATAAAATGGTAATCATAATACGCAAATGATTATTTGATAATATGAGAAAGATTTTGAAATTTAATCACATGATTTCATATAACTTTCCTTTAAGTGCAAAAAAAACTTCTATGCATTTGATTGTCAATTTCTTTTGAATCACTCGAACTATATCTAAGATAAAATTATGTAAAAGATTCTTCAAGTAGAAATAATTAAATCGTTTATTCTTCACCTATGAGTTCTAATTATTATATATATGAGGAGAAAGCCTGTATGAGCTACAATCAAAGTAAATGTAAAATCACTTCAACTCGAAAGATTGTTTTAGGCCTTAGAACTCCTTTTCTCAATGTTAATATTATTCATATGAGCAGATAATTGTTCTTTTAATGGAAGTCAGTGTTAGTCTATCTAGACTAGACGTGGAAAAATACATAAACTGTTTGTTTCAAATATAAACAAAGGTATATATAGACATATATGCGTGAGGGAAAAAAAGAAAGAAAGAAAGAAGGAGAAAGAAAAAGAAAAGGCAGTGGACCAAGCTACAGTTCCACTACCTAACAGTCAGAAAAATATTTTGTAATTGTTCAGTTCTCTCTTCTGAATAGAAAATCACAGTTCATGAAACTAATAATCAATGTACGAAAGGGATTTCCTAGAAGAGTGAAAATAATTTTTAAAATCTATAAATAAATTAGTCTATTGAAATCTTTTAATTTTTGCCGAAATGAAATTAATCCAAGAGAAAAAACATTGTTATCGCTACTAATATCGATACGATAAGGTGATTAGAAATATTTTACATCGATTACCTGTTGTGCAAACATATTTACTGGCTTGAATAGTGTGTAACAGTTTTGAGTTTTCTTGAATTCTTTATTTTAAATTGAGCACTTCAACTACTCGTCTGGGAAATGAAAACAGTTGATGCCAAGATTTGTATGCCTCTTTTTCTATTGTAGAAATCTTATTAAAAATTCGCCTAGATACTATAACTTTCTTATTGGTCGAAAAACAACTTTCATCGATCATCGCGTCACCTTGACGAAAGGGAATTGACTATAGTATTTAGCACAGAAATTGTTTGTCAATATTTCGCCTTTCTTTTGGTTTTTTATTTTAAAAAAATAGACTATTTTGAAAAGACGATGGCATTAACAATACTATTTCAAAAGTTTTTCTTTTTCTTTTTTGTTTCTTTAAGAACAAATCAAACTTTCTCTAGTGATTTTTTTCATGACGAGGATAGAAACGTTTCTTTTAAATGTTATACAGTATGTAAAATAATTATTCTGACACCTAGTAACGTTCATCTTGTAAAGTAAATTTCGCAAGCAAGGAAGAACACATTTTCAACTTTTTTTATATNTGCTTGCGAAATTTACTTTACAAGATGAACGTTACTAGGTGTCCGAATAATTATTTTACATACTGTATATTCTAAGAAACTGCTATTTATTTTAATAGGAGAATAACGAGAGAATATATTGAATAAACAAATATAAAACTTTCTCACCATTTTCAGTTGAGTCATACATGTTGTTATTTTTAATCGATTGAACAGCTATATGTACACTTGAAAATGAGCTTAGTTGCGCTCGTTGCCCCAGATACGATTTTTTTATGCGAACATGTTAATCATATCATTTTTGCGACGTGTTGACAATCTTCTACTTTAACAGGCTCAATTTTCAGTACGTTTATAATAAATCATTTTTCAATTTCCTTTTTCTTTGTCGCAGCGATTTTTATGTCAATAGAAGCTATGAGTCGCTCAGAAAAATTATTCCTTTTGTTGGTTCTAGAACAATATTGTAGCCCAACTCACAAAAAAAAACGCAAATACAAGCTACTCTTAAACAAAAAGCTAGAACTAAATTTACTCAAGTAAATATTTCTATGATAAAAAGAAAATCCTCAATCATCAAGTAGCTAACTTAATTATACAGATTAATTCGATAAAGTTGATGAGCACCATAGACTATTATAAAGATTTTGTATACAAAGACATTCAATGGAAAAAGCTGTTGATCAACTAGACAAAATGATCTACTATTCGAATATGAGATATTGATGTCAATCGAAAATGTGATTATGTTTTGAAACTCAAAATATGGTGAACAAAAATGAAACAAGAGACAATTCATTGAAGTTTTCGAAACGCTTGTAATTGAGTCGAACATTTCAAATGTAGAGAGTATTCTAATATAAAAGAAAGGTTTCTATTGAATAAACAATAAACAAATCATGTAGGCTAGATTTATTAAACCATTTAAATTTGCACGTGTTTGCTTAATAAAGTCAATAAAAATAACTCAATTATCAAAATCAAGATTGAACAAATTGTTATAATTTAACACAGGACATGCTTTCAAAAGAAAAAAATACATGATGTTCTATGAATTATATTAACTATTAAGTCATAAGCATTTTTTATCGAACAAAAATAAATAATAACAGATGACACATTAGAGTAGTTGAGAACAACATTGATCTGTTTATACACATTTTTATGATATACGTGTCTGTGAATCAATATAATTATGTTCTTGGTTTTTTTTTACAGACTATTGAAGTTTCGTACTAATACAAAACAAAACGAATTTAGTTTGACTCGCATTAAGATGAAACTTCTAAAATCTGACGAAGAAAACTAAGTAAAAATATAATGATAATTAATTAATGACAGAAAAAGCTATACAAATTTCGAAGATTAATACGTCTCTCCAGCAATATATGTAAGGTGCCGCTAAAGCAGAATTGGAGTAAATTTTGTTTCTCGTTTATTTATTTATGGTTTGATAGAGCTTGAAAA
>CAJNYU010001571.1:11818-29568 GCA_905331475.1 Rotaria socialis | reverse complement strand
TGTTGTTGTTGTTGTTGTTGTTGTTGTTGTTGTTGTGTTGGTTGTTGTGTTGGTTGTTGTGTTGGTTGTTGTTTTACTAGCTGTATTTGTGATTTAGTTTAAAGTATCAATATCAACACTATATCCTTTGAATCAAATATTTGAAAAGAAATACTTGATTCCTTCATATAATAGAAGGACGTCAGGTATTTTATTTTGTTTAATTTCGATTACATCAACAGTTTTAAATGTCGAAAAATAATATTTCAGTTTCGAATACTTTTAAAGTTTAAAAGTTAGAAAATCATGTATATATAAAGATAAATAGTCTCATTAAATTTTCACCTTTCCGACAAATTAATTGATTGAAGAGAGAATTTGAAGAAAAAATCAAAATCAATCACTTAGTAATTTTCTATTGTTTCTGCATAAGATTTACGATTTGAAACGACTAGAATTGTTATATTCACGAGATTTATTAGCTATACATATTGAAACAAGATCATGGATATCGTGTGACGCAAAAAAAAATATATATATTTTTTCTTTTTCAGACGTATCCTTCGTGAAATTAATACATTACGAACACAACTTAAGCGTCGTAATTCACTTGATTATGCTAATGCCAATTTACCAAATGATTCGCATGCATACAGTGATACCGATGCTTGTACAACTGGTCTTTATCCATCATCATCTGGCCTTTCATCGTCCATGAATCGGCTTGAACAACGTTATACTCAAACTTTGCCACATCAGCGTACTAGTCCTCCTCATGACTCATCATCTTATCAGCACTATCAACAAACTCAATCAACACGTAGCCGTATTCATCAGATGAGACGTGCTGGTTCAACCGAAACAAATCCATATTTAGAACATGAATTACAAACATTACTATCACGTAAACATCAATTAGAATCACGTATTGATCATTTACAGCAAAGCCGTGAAGAATTGACAACACAATTAGATACACTCGGCAAAATTCTACGCTATTCACCACATACACAACGATCAACAACAGCTAGTCCACATGGTCGTTTAAGTGTTTCACCATCACGAATGGTTTATCATACAACAGGAAATACTTCGAATGCAAGAAAAATGAATTCAAATGTTTCATTTCGAAGTTATTCAACGCCACCAACACCTCTTCATGATGTATTAACACCTACTGGTAATTTTGATAATTACTTTTTAGTTCTTACGTTAGTAGAAAGAACAATAGCGATACAGTTCATAGGGTTCGATCTTGCATGCTTCAGTCTTTAGTCAGGTGAGACTGTGCAGATTGCTTTAATGATCGCACATGAATAGTCGGAAAGAAAAATTGTAGTATCAACTGGATTGGAGTCTAGAAATTCGAGAGTAGATTAGTTCAAAACAATGAAATTCAAACTCAGAAATCTATTGAATTATTTCCAAAGAAGATAAAGATTAAATTTTAAACTATTTATTTTTCAGAAACAAGTATCAATGAGCCAACATCGATCAGTAACCATACGAAATCTCTGAGAACTGATCTTCTTATAGCAGCTGATTCCTTAACATCAGCCATGTCATCTCTTGTTCAACAATTAAATACTGGTATGAAAGATATCAATTTCAGCTTGATGAATATCTTCTGTTTTTTTTTTGATTATTTTAGAAAGTTCCGAATCTCTTTCCATAATAATCGATAACAATCTTAATATAGAGCATAGAAATGGTTATAGTTCAACAAATGATAATAAAACGAATCACAGCGATGCACTACTTCCGTAAAAGATTTAAAAAAAATTCGTTTGCTGATTTGATTGTTGTTGAATTTTTAGAAAAACTTCAATAGCTACTAGTAATAATACTACCACTGCGAAGAAGAAAGATATTATTGAAAATGATAGTGGGAGCCGAACAGATGAAGAATCACTTTTAACATCTGATGATGACGACGATGAACGGCATGAAGAACGAACAACAGATGATGATCTTTTAAGAACAACCGATGACGATGATGCTGCTGGTGGAATCGCTCAAGCAATAAATTCATTTAATTTATCGTCAACAAAACGATTAGTAAGTTAACAAAATAATGATGTATTTTTACTTATTTATTTTTTACTTTAAATAGGAACTATTGACAAGCGAACAACAACAGTGATATTCTTCAATAAATTTCAATTGTGTCCTTTTTCGTTTTCGTCTAACTTCCATATTGCCAATTGTTTTTCTCAGGGATAGATATTTGAAAAAGTGTTGTTTTTTTCTTTTTGCTCATTTATTAATCTATACTTAACATTACTTTTCTGTTAAACAGATAAGCTAAAATATTCTACAAGGAATAGCCAATCATACATATATGTATATGTAGATTTTTCTTGAAGAAAAAAAATCATAAGTCTTTTTTTTTCTTGTGCAGTGGTAGCTTTTGACTAATTTCGTATTTATCTGTGTGTATATTCGTCTTTTATTCCTTTTGACGATATATTTGTATCGATTTGTTTTGTTCACTTGTTGTTTTTGTTGTCTATTTATTAATTATATGTTTTCAATTTCAAATATTTGCATCATTTAAAGAAGGAAAGAACGAAACTTAGAAATTAATAAACACCAAATATATATTCAATTAGAAATGAAACAAGCAAACGAAAAAAGTAATTAAGATAGAAAGTTCAATGTTTGAATAGCAATTAATACCACGATTTCTTGTTGTCGCTGTGACATTGCTCGTCTTCGTTGTAGTTATTGATGTCGTCGAGTTCCTACCAATAGTAGAATTCATCGGTATAGTCGATGCTGTTGTAGAATTCGTTGATGAAGTTGTGTTGGTTGACCCTAGTGTAGTTGTTGATGAATCATCCATAGCTGTTGTACTCAAAGTAGAATTCATCGGTATAGTCGATGCTGTTGTACTCAAAGTAGAATTCATCGGCATAGTCGATGCTGTTGTAGAATTCGTTGATGAAGTTGTGCTGGTTGGCCCCAGTGTAGTTGTTGTACTACTATTGTCTGTTACCATATATATTGTTGTGTTAGTGCTTCCAGTAGGTACAGTTGCGGTACTGGTACCATTATTGATTAATGAGGTTATTGTTGTAGTGCCATTGTTAAATACATTAGCCGTTGTGGTGTTTGCATTATCCATAGTTGATGAACTATCCTGTGCATCACTTTTTGAAATTGATATAGACATAAGTGCAAGAAAAACAATTTTGACGATTATAATACTGAATGGAAATATCATTGTTGTTTCTTTTGAAAAAAAATTAAACATGATATTATGAACAAAAAGCTAGTAAAAATATTTAAGAAATAAAACTATTTAATAAAGAGTTTGAAACAAATTGAGTAAAATTGAGTAAAGCAATCGTGACATTCCAGAGAAATGTTGTTTTTATCGTGTTAAAAATCTTAATGCACTGTTTAACGGCCAATTAGGTGGAGATGTGCGAAATTTTGTAATGCGAGAGCATAAAATTCTGTAAGTAATATTTAAAAAAATGATGAAAATATTCAGACAATATGCTAAAATGCTTTGCAACCAAGCAAAATGCGAGTATTTTTCATAATTTTCGCTTTCTGCTTTTCGGAAATCAATTTTCGAGTTGATTTTCTCAATCACTTTATAGTAGATACTATTTTAAAGATAAATACCATCTTTGCGAATATCGCTTTTAATAAAAGTTTTCTTAAAGAATTTTTAATTTTAGCATTAAATATTTAAAGAAAAAAGTATTTATGATAACAATCGAGTAGGAATATTGATTGAGAACAGAAAATCAATTTTTATTAATTAAAAGTTGGATGTTTTCTTTTAATATCTTCGTGCCATGATAAAAACATGGTGTAAACCATGCAATTCTACAGATTCTAAAGAATGTTGATTCGGGAAAAGCAATTGTATGAAATAGCAATGTAATTGCAGATAAATACTAAATACAGTATCGGTTTTATGAGGTAAAGGTTGTCTACTTTGCTGAAGTAAGAATAGCAAATTTTTAGAACACTCGAAAATTTCATACAAAATGAAAAGTTTATTAAAAAGAAAAGTATTTTTTCTATAAATGATACTTACATTTATTTTTCAAATAGTTATTTTCGATATAGAAATATGAAGACAATTTTGTCATGCAGGCAAGTATTTTGCCTCCCATTTTATAGTCAATTTTTCATGTACAATATTAAGATACGTCATCGATATCTATTGAAAACAAACTAAAGGTATTCTATTAGTCGAGAATAAGGTACTGCGCCAATACACGATGAGTAAATATCTTTCGTCGTCACTTTTTTGTCTTAGGTCTGAAGTACACTAAACGTGAAATAATTACAGACTTGAGTACCTTCACGCTGTATTCCCTATTCCCTATTACCGTTTTACTCTTTTCTGCGCATTTATTTTTCGTAATTACTGAAGCTTGACATAAAAGAAAAGAATACTTGACAAAAATATTTGTATCAGAAGTTCTTGTTTTTTTTCAAAAACTCCTTTTATTTTTTGCTAGTAGGTACAGCAGTTTTATTAAGTACTCGTATGAAATTTGGTATGATGCGGTAAAGAAAACTGAAGCATAGAATGTGAAGAGACAACATTGTAGGAAAAATAATCAACCAGAAAAAAGATCACGTAAACAACAAAACTGAAAACGACAACAAAAAAAGCAAAATGAACGCTTTCATATGAATGTCTTCATAAGTTTTTAAAATTTTCATCATATATCTTTAACGGCTAATGATAAAAAGATAATAACCATAAATAGTAGTGGCATATTTATCAATTCTTGTTGTACATTGCCACTTGAAGGCTTTGCCGTGGTTGTGGTAGTGTTGCTACTTGTTGTAGCTGTAGCTGCAGCAGCTGTTGTAGCTGTAGCGGCTGTTGTAGCTGTAGCGGTTGTTGTAGCTGTAGCTGCAGCTGCAGCGGCTGTTGTAGCTGTAGCGGCTGTTGTAGCTGTAGCGGTTGTTGTAGCTGTAGCTGCAGCTGCAGCGGTTGTTGTAGCTGTAGCTGTAGCTGCAGCTGCAGCGGTTGTTGTAGCTGTAACTGCAGCTGCAGCGGTTGTTGTAGCTGTAGCTGCAGCTGCAGCGGTTGTTGTAGCTGTAGCTGCAGCTGCAGCGGCTGTTGTAGCTGTAGCTGCAGCGGCTGTTGTAGCTGTAGCTGTAGCGGCTGCTGCTGTAGCGGTGGTGGTGGCCGTAGCAATAGTAGTAGTCATGAAGCTTGTCATAGCTTGCATCGAAGTGTCCGTGTCCATTGACCATGTGTCAGACATTTGTGTTGTACTCGCAGTAGTGTTTGCACGAATACCACTCAACAACAACATAAACATGATCAAAGAAGCAACTATATTAACAGGAATTCTTCGGGTCACCATTATGACCTTAACGAAGTAATGCTGAATTTGATCTTAAATATACTGAATAATAGAATTATTTCTATTGGAATAACAATAGCAACTAGTAACTAGTGAAAGATCGACACACTATACATTGAGATGTAAAAGATTTACTGACATATTTCAGAAAGTGCGTTTTAAAACAAGTTTTTTAAGTCATTATATATCTACACATTTCTAAGTTTCTCTCTGACTTCGTTTATTTTTTCTTAAATATAAAAGAAAGTATGTTAGCAGGAATTAACTATTGTATAAATCCTATTTTAAAACTATTATTCGGCAGCAATCTCAGCATGTTCACTATATTTCTATTATCTTACCCTCTCTCTCTCTCTCTCTGCCGCTCCCTATAACTTAGCTTATACTCATTTTACCCCACATATATCCTGGATAGACTATCAAAACCAGTTTGCTTAGAACCAAATCGATAATTTCAAAGTTTTCTTTAGTATGAAAAATAAGCTCGTTTTTTGTTTTCTGACATATTTTCATACTTTTTTCTCATTTATGATCGGTTGATTCTTGATGAAATTATTCTATTTGATCTTTCACTTTTGATAAGATTTACAAGCGATGTGAAGCAAAAGAACGGCAAAAAAGACATTTCTAAAAAAAAACTATCTTTATTTTAGCGTTCATGAAACCCATATAGTTTTTCATTTCCTTCTTTTTTTGACAGAATTTTCTAGCCTAGATAAGTACATAACATGCAAGAGATCCGTGTAATTAATTTCTCTTTTTGCATCTAACAAATGTTAGCCTGAAAAAATAACAGAAAGAGTGTTTTTCTTTCTATCTTCTCTGTTAAATTAGGTTTACCAATCGATTTTATCGGGCAATAAACAACCACAGAATAAGAAGTTTTAAGTAAAACAAAATAACAGAAAAACACGCCGGAAGACTTTAAAGACATAAAATTTTAATCTGTCTAACATAAGAAATTCTAAATTAAAGAGATTCTTTCATGCATTTATATGCATTTATATATACTTCGCTTAACGCGTTGTGTATCAGAAAACATGACTAGATTATGCACACAGAAGATTTTGAAATATATAGCAATTTTTTCACAGTTCTATGAAAGAATAATTTGTTAATCTCAACTTTACTGAGTCGGTTCGATATTAATTTATAGTTGGAAAAAATTAATCAATAACATCATGTTTTTCAATACAATCCATACCGTCTTTACATAATCCCGAGATAAAATTCTGTTAATATGTTGTTCAATCATTGGGATGGAAAACTTGATGAATTTTCATCGATTGCTTTTGTTTTAGATTAGCAAAGAGGTAAGCATTTCTTTAATATTTAAATTGCTGCGAAGATTGATTAGAAAAACTGAGAATCTTTGCAATAAAAATTCACAAAATGTTTTTTTTCTTGTGATTATAATGGTCTCTTCTCGATCTAAACAACCAATATTCTTCCAAAGCAAATTTTCTAACTGCCAATCCTTTTATGCTTCAAGCTATGAGTATTCGTTGGTACAATGTTGCCAGTCAAAGTTTGATTTAATTTGTCAGCTATTATTTGTTGCATTTCGAATTTTTTTCCTTGATTTTATGCCTTTTCGCGCATAGATTCGTTGAAAATCTCGATACTGGAATTTTGAATTGAAATTTTATTTCTAGATAGCCCTTATGGTCACTAGAAAAAACGTTTCCGATTTAGAACTGAAATCAACTTGTCATTTCCAAGATATTTACGAGTCACAGTAACACTTCGCTCAGTGTCATTTTCAAAAGAAGAATGTTTCTTTTCAAATGTTGATATTAACATTTACATATATTTGTGCGCAGTTTAATTTTGAAATCATTCAAGCGACCGTGAAGTCTAGCAGTCAACGAAATATCAGCTCAAATTCAAATCATATAGATTCTCACAAATTCTCTGATCATAGAAGGTAGACTGAATAAAATTCTAATAATCCAGCAATTGAAGGTTTGACAGTCAAAGTGAAGACGACATTTTTACCGCTCATGATGAACATTTGAATAGGAAGAAAGTACTTGTCGTCAAAATTAATTGAATATTTAAAAACCCTATTATCGATATTTGGCTAGAGGACTCAATATTCTTTCGCCACATATACAGAAGTAGTAGAAACAAGTAACAAATAATCTTGGCTTTAATACTCATTTATCTACTTCAATCTTATCTAAAATCTCATTTGCTAAAGCTGTGCTGACTTTATATGATCCTTTTGTAGGCGAAGAACCATTTTCACAAAAAAAGCAATTTATTTCTCGCGTTTCAAAAATAGCATATGATCACGTTATAAATATATCTAGAGAGTCACGTAAACGGATATGTATGCTAATTGATCTCTATCAACTATAAACCATCTCAAATGAATAATCAGATGTTCATCACTGCATTAAAAGATAGTTAATGAGAGTACTTCCCGTAGATATTTTCTTCAATGGAAAATAAATTATCAATGATCTGGAAATAAATTGGAATGCCATAATAATAAGCTTCATTTATAAAATAGTGTGGCTATCTTTTTGATAAATTTTCGTTTTTAGAACTATGGAAAACAGTTCGATTCGAGCTACTATGAATATATCAAAAAACGAAGAGTACTGATGTAGCTAAGTATAAAACATAAATATTATATTGATACGTGCCTGCAAAAGGAAATGAGATTCCTTCTAAATCCGGCATGTATGTTTCTTTAGGGGTAATTTTTTTCTCGATGAAATTAATAATATATAATAGTATGTTTTATGTAATAATGACCTTTGAATCAAAAAAGCAAAATAAACCCTAAATGAACTATAAAATCAGTTTTCACGTTTATTTGTTATTAAAGACAGACACAACTGTTTTATAAAGTAGGAACTGATATCTATGTCTCATCTGTTTTTCTCGATGTACACATGTTAGAATTATACAACATTAGTGATGGATTGATCTGACGTGTAAAAAACAGAAGTCATCTTCTTGCCTACTACTAATGGTACAACTTCATCATTTAGAAACAAAAATCATGACCTTCTTCTAGCAATGGCACAAAAGATCTTCACTACTGGGCAAACATGACCGGGTGAGAATTTCCTTCATCTGAAAACATTTTGAATGGCCAATTCAATTGTTCTATTATATTTCATAGCTTTAAAATTACAAAATATCGCTAGACAACCATTGCTATATTCATATTTCTTCGATAGAATAAATTGAATCGAATGATCTTGATTGATGATTGTAAAAAAGACAGAAAATTTGTTTTATTTTCTTTCTATGAAATATTCCATAATGAATATCGTCATTCATTATACAAGAAATTTCAAAAGCAAAGTTTTTTTTCAATCTTAAGTTAAACAATGTTAACTATTTTTCTTTTATGATTTAACGATGAAAATTAATGAATAAATATATTCCGAATTCATGTTCAAATAATCGATTCGTTCAATTATCATTCACTCTTAATAATAACTCATACGATAACATGCTAAAATCAATTCTTTTGAGAGCATTCTTTGTCCATTTCTGCTAAGATAAACAAAATTTTCTATTTCATATTACATCATACGATGTTCTAATCTATCTATCTAATTGTATAGAATAATTTCGCATTCTTTTATGACAGTTTTTTCTGTGTTTTTACAAATGTTCATTGTTTGATGAATGATCGATAAGGAATATTCGTCCGATAAATCTTAATTAAGATGGCAAATAAAAATGAATAAAATTATTTTATATAAGATTTTATTTCGAAATAAATGTCCATGACGGAAAATAAAAGTTTATACTCAAATGAAGAAGAAAAAACTTTCAATTGAAGAATTAAGCAAATCTTGTTGGTACACCCCATAGACCAGCAAGATTAGCTTTTGCTTGTGCTCGTCTTTTTGCTACTTTATCGTAGATATGTTGCGGATTTTCACGATTAGACGTATCAGTTAAGAATTTTCCAAGATCAAAATACATGTAATCTTGGCGTTTAACCATACTCTGATCTCTATCAAGAAGTCCGTCAGATGATTCTTCAGCGATAATTGGATTCGCTAGAATTTGGTGCGAAACTATGATGAGTAGTAACTAAATAATCAATATAAAAATCGAAAGCAACAAAGATTAAAAACTAAAAAGAAAGCTTTTTTACCTGTATAGAGATTAGTTGAATAAAAGTCATTGTTTGTTTTGCTTTTAGCTGTTTTGATCAGGATTCGTAAATGAACTGCAATGCATTTCAAGCAAATATGCTTGCTTTTATAGTAAAAAAAATGAGAATCTTTAGCTGCGTAAATCCGATATTAAATAAGATTTTTTTTGTTTAAATCAAAATCTTAACACTATTAAAGATAACGGAAATTATATACGTAAGAGAAAATAACAAAATAACATTCGACAATTTGTTATTAATTTGAAAGTTTCGAACTAGTTCTAAGAGTAATATCATATATATATATATATATATATATATATACCACTGCGCTGCAAAAATTGACTTTTCAGAATTGTAATATTTCTAAAAGATTAAACGTACTTAAAATCTCAATTATAATAAACGAAAATATTGAAATTGATTTACAAGAAGCCCATCAGCTACTTGCTATAGACACAAGAAAATGCAATATCATTTGTTTGATTTCTAGTTTATTAGTTAATAATATAAAAATAAATATTTATCGTTCGCTTTTGAAAAAAATTCAAATGAAATGCTCTGTCAACATCCAAAATGTTTTCATTTATTATTCTTATTCAATTGTCTTTTTATATTTTAAAATTGAATATTACCTTCCCGATGACGAAATTCCTTCTGAAATATTTGCATGATGCTTAATAGATTTTATTTGTATGAACGTCACTATTCATCGTAATTATTTCTTGATTACGTATAGCTTTATACTCTAGTAGTATAAAGAAGAAAACAAATTATATAAAATTACAATTTTCTTCTGTCAGGTGTTAACATATGATGATTATATGCATTTTGCTTGTTTGCTATTCCCATACCAAAAAGAAAAAAAAAAGAAAGAGGTTGACCGATCTTACTCAAGTAGTAATGACAAACAGAACAGTTAAAGAAAGAAGAAATGTTGACTACTCTCAACAATCTTCATCATCATCATCTTCTTCTTCTTGTTCATTTGCATTTATAGTATAGAAATCGTTATTGTATAGTGAACAGCTGTTGAGCTTCCATATGTATATGAGATGAACAGTAATATTAAGAAAGTAGATAAACAAAAATAAAAATAAACTAAGAGCAACCTTTTTCTGGATCAGCATGACATCGGTCATCTTCCATCGACTTGTGATAAGAGGATGTGATGAGGTGATGATTAGTCGTCAAAATTTGTCTAGCAGACGAATGCCAGTCTGGTGATAGAGAACGGCGGGCGTCTACTGTTATCATTCTTTCTTTCATCATACTTGATTGAGTGTTATTCATTTTGGCATATGATACTGGATAATTCAATCTTCACTTTTTTCTATCAAAAAAAGTGTTGAAAACATATGTAATAATAATGAAATTCAGCAAGACCGTTTTTAATCACTGTATATTTAATGATACGCGAAAAATCGGTCGCCTTAGGTACAATTTATGTATATATATATATATATATGTATATATACAGCTTTTTTTAGTGGCATATTATTAATCGTCCAGAACAGCGTTCATTACCGTCGCCATTTTCGAAAGAACGATCGTTGTTGTTGTTTCTACTATTGCTTTCTCTATCTCACGGTTGATTACGTAACTCGACGTGTAATTGCTCTGCATGAAACAATCTTGGGCCCATACAAACAGTACGGTCTTCTTTTCTCACAGCAATCAATTCAAGTTCTTTTGTTGCTCTCAATTGCAATGAATAGTCTAATGAAGGTGAAACAGAAGCGAACGAAAGGCATACATCTAGTCAACGGAAATAATAGGGATTTAGAGTCTTTTCTTTCTTGTTAAAGGAAATCGCGCGTGTACAATATGACGATGATAATTGCAAGGAGACAATCGACCACTTTGTTCTTCCGACCAGAACAGTTATGAACTATCAGACTCGTTTGTCATTTAGTCGCCTTGTGTCTTCTTCTTTCTTTCTGTCTCATAGGGTCTTTTTTTCTCAATATACATTATAAATATATATATATATATATATATGACGCATTGAGATAATTGCTCTTTGTTGTATACAAGATGGTAAAAGAAAGGGGCGTAGACCAATATCAATTGATATTATGCATGTAGGGATTTCTTTATCTTTGATGCAACAGAAAAGAATCTCTGCTTATGCTTTTGTGATATACCAAAAAGAAGAATAAGAAAAAATAGAAGGTAAGGGTATTGATTTAATAATGCAACTGATTAGAATAGAAAAGTAGACCTTGTACATGTCGATCGGATAAAAAGAAGAAGAGGAAGAATAAGAGTTGTATACACACAATTGCATACACTCATAAAAATAGTTTGAAAAGGTCGCTTGTTCGGCACTAATGTGTTCTTCAATAAGTAAGTCAGAGTACAGTTGAATATGGACACACGCTGCGACCACTAAATATCTCACAATAGATTTTTTTTCTCTCTATATAAGATGAAGGACAATGGCGGGCCGTATGACCTTCATTCAATACTGGAACAATTCTCGAAAAACGTTAAGTGTCAAAAAATCATTTTCTTCGTCGTTATTTTTCTCATTGCCTGTTATTACATAATTTTCATCTAGAAAAGAAACTGACTGACATCGGTTAATCAGAATTAGCGGTCTGGCAGCATTCCTATGACATCTGAAGTGTAAAGAGATAATAACCTTGGATATTGTTGGCTAAATACAAGCTTAAAATAAAGCAAATGACACGATATACTGTCGAAGCATTTTCAGAAGCTTTTATTCGTGCTCATTTCTTTCTTGCTCATTTAATAATCGCATATATATGTATATGAATATTTCATAAGTATATAGAAATGCATATAGATTTAAACTTGTATTGCTCCTGTCTGAATTGATTCTTTTCGCAGGTTTAAATCTTGAACAGTAAAAAGTAAGCTAATATGCTTAAGGATAGTTAAATTGTTTGCATTTGCATTGAAGGTGAAGCAAATGTTGATTTTTAGCATTTTGTTGAATAGGAATAATAAAAAAATTCAATCACTTTTTGCCGACTTGTTTCTTCATAGATCTCGTTGTATTACATATATCATGGGTACCAAACCAGATTTTTTTCTTTCCATTATTTTCTTCATCATTTTTTTTTGTCATGTCTGAGTTTTTTTCTTCTCTGTTTTTTATGTTCACCATACTCTATCACAAACTTAAAAATGTAAGTAAGTGAGCTCATAATGCTTTTGACCAGAGGTCAGCAGCAGCATGACGCACGACTCAAACACTTATAGGAGAGTGGGCGAACACAACGAAGAGAAGAAAAAGACGTTGCACCAGCACTACAGTAGCAAGAATAGGAAGAGAACAAGAAGAAAGAATTCTTCTATTCAGTCTCCTTCTCTCTTTCCCTCTGACTCTCTGCCTCTCTCTCTCTCTCTCTCTCTCTCTCTCTGTCTCTACGCTTGTACATGCATCATGTCCACGTACAATTCATCGTCAGTAAAGATATAGATAGGCACAGCAGTAAGACAGATACAATCAGTCATCCAGCTGGAGGTACCATCAAGTATGTTATATTACGTGAAGAACACGAGAAATAGTCTCCAAAGATGTGTTTTATCGTTATTGTCTGTTTTCCTTTCCCAAATGAAATATTTATTAGAAGTACACCGATGAAAAAGTAAAAGAAGTATTGAAGCCTTAAAGATCACATCTTTCAACTTTTACGATTACGACACACAAGTTTCAAGTTGTTGTCACACGAGATTGAATAAAACAATGAATACGTTTTGAATTTTTCGACCACTATATGCGATAAGATTACCCTTCGAGCTATCAAAATCGATGAAATCATTGAATATCAATACTCTTCAACTCATTGTGTCATCATATCGGAATCAAAAAAAAATATGTTTCGACATACCGAAAAGAAGTTTCTATTTTTGTAAATTTTAGTATGGCTTCAAACCGTTTTGGATATTTATGTGAAAAATCTTTACATTTACATCGTATGAATGATTGTGATGATCTTAATTTATATTATCGAAAATTTCTAAATAAATTAAGTAAGATATGTTTAAAAATTTTCCTTCCATTATTACCATTGATTTATCTATTATCATTGTTTCTTTGCCGTTTATTATTACATAATCAATTAATAATAATATTTGATATTCGTACAATCATTTTTTTAATATGCATCTTTTTAACATTCATTTTATTATTTCTTATACGTTTACATACGAAATGGAAAACACTTTGGTTTTTTACAAGATGTTTTTTAATAATTCTGTTGATCCTTCCATTAATTTTAACTTATAAAACTGAACAATATCATATATTACTTTCGACAATATCAATAACACTTATTTATTCATTATTAACATTTACATTGATACAATCGTTCATTATTTGTTTGAGCATATCAATATTACATGTATGCCTTTTGTTAAATCAAAAAAACCAAATCCAATGGAATAGTTTAGAATTTTTATCCATCGTTTTTTATCATTTTATTATTAATATAGCTGGTCTATATACATATATTAGATCAATAAAACATATACGCGAACATTTTCATGCATATGAAATTAATTTATATGAGAAAAATAAATTAAATGTTGATTGTAAAAAGTTAAATACAATCATTGGACATTGCCAACAAGCACAACGTTTTATTGGACGCATGTCAAAATTATCCAGTGGGTTTAACACGAAGTAAGATAGATTTTTTGATTTTTGTTCATTCAATAGAAGTAGGTTTTTGTTTTAAATGTAAGAACATAAAATAAAAGGGTAAATGAACAACATATTGGAATGATGTATATGATCATGACATTTCCTTATGATATTTTAGTCAATCGACCTTTTAATCGAAACGAATCTCAATTAGGATGCATTTTTTTTTTCTTCGTCCCTAGTACTTTTTATAGCACATTTGCATCATCTGTAATTGTCTTAATGAAAAGCAATTATCAAAAAAGACGTTTTAATATATTTTGGTTAGGCGGATGACTTAATTCTCAGTATTATGATTATTATTATTCTGTTAGAAATTATCGTACGTTAATATAAAAGTTTTCTTTATAATTGTTATTGATATAAAGGGCAAAAACGATCATTGTATCAATGGATATCGAAAGACATGACAAGTTTATAAACAGATAACAAAATGTTGAGTATATATTACATAATAGGAACAATGAGTTTTGAATTATCCTAATGTTCTTTTCACATATATATATATATATATTTATGTAATATATCTTTCAGAGAAAGAAAGAATGTTTGTTTTCACAACATGCGTCTCTAGTGAACAAAATATTTCAAAACTTATCTTATTCTTGATTGTTAATTATAGATATAAATGCAAACTAAAGACTGTTGCTAATTCTTAGAACAATTAGTATAATCAGTTTGTTACGATACTATAAGACAGATGTATAAGTCTTGGCAATCATTATTTATGTTTCATATCATCTATACGGAGAGAAATAAACCATGTTACTCGTAAGATAAAAGAATACATGAACAGAACCTTGTAAATAGAAATCAAGTTACAGCTAGTCTGTTCTGAATCATTGTTTATTTAGCGTGTAAATCAAAGGAGTATCGCTCATTTGAAGATCGAATTCGTCCTTGGCGATTTTCCTATTACTGTAACACATTCGAGGTGTGTCTATGCTCCCAAGAAAAAAATGCATTTAGCCTCACGGAACTTTATATCAATTCTTGAAAAGAAAAGAAAATCTGGATAAAACATAACAGTTAATAAAAAAAACCTTGAGTCAGAAAAAAAAGACTCAAAAATCATTTCAGCTAGAAGGTTTTGCTATATTTATGCTTCGGTTGTGTCAATACACTAAAGGCAACACAATCCATGCATATAAGTGGAAATAATTGAATAGTTTTGATAATAAATTGACTCTTTCATAATTATAAATCTAAGTTAACTTTTTTCTATGCCTTAAACTAATCAATATACATTTAAGTATGTTTTTTTAGGTAAGTTACAAAATCTTTGTTTGTTTGTTTTGTATATAAATGAAACTGATCTTATCTTCTAGTATTATTTCTAGTAATCAATCAAATAATACCAGTCGAAAAAATGGAACTGTAATTAATTGCAATTTATCTTTAAATGAACAAACACGTATTCATACATGTGATGAATTAGCATCTTTATTTGATGTACTCTATTGTCAAATTGAACAGCTGATTTTTAAACAACAACCGCAAGCAAAATACTATTTTGATAATGAAACCATTACAATTATTCTTTTAAACGATAATGACAATGAACAAATCAACATCGACAATAGTTGTCGTTTAGCAATAGAATTATTTCGTTTTATTCAACATGTCAATCATGTAACACAATGGTGTTTGACATCTACCATTGGCATTGATTATAATGAATTAAATATTTTATCGTCAGATGTTATTGAAGGTTTAGCTTATGATTATGCTCAATGGTTACGTGAAGAATGTCTTATTAATAATCGTATACATGTATCATCAAGAATATATAATTCATTAAAAGATAATAAATTTTATGAATTTCATTCTTATACATGGTTAACAAATAAAACTTTTACAGAAAATAGTTTAACATATTTTCTATTCAGTACAAATATGTATGAATCAAATAAAAGTCATTTAACATCGATAAGTAACTCTAGTATGATTGATCAATTAACACGTATTCAAGCACAATATCATGTCGAAAGACACTTAGGTACAATAACTTTAACACGCTCATTACGTAAGAGAAGTTTAATAGAATTAACAGCAAAACACATTCATTGGTTCAGTTTAAATTTTAAACAACAATATTTATCGAATAATCAAAATTTTGATCGAGATTTTCAAATGACACACCGTGCAAATCGTCCACGTTTTTTTATTTATGTTTTTATACTATTAATTTTAGCTGGATCATTACTTCAATCACTTGTTGTTGATCATTTAACATTGTATTATTTAATTTCATTTCCTTCAGTTATCATTGGACTTGTTCTAATAATTATTATTTTTCTTTATTCAATCAGTTCGGATCAATCACAATTGCAATTTAATAATAATAAAATTAATGGAAAATTTTATGTTTATTTAAATGTATTGATTGTTTTAACTCTATCAACATTATTTATTGTTTCTGTACAATATAATTCAGTACAAAATTATAAATATTTATTCAGTTTAGATGAACAAATGGATACAACAGTAACAACTTTAACAACAAATGAAACATCTAGTCAAATGAACTCCACTTTGAATAATACGATAATCAGGTTAGAAAAAGTAAACTTTATCTATGAATACATAATTCCAAGTAGAGTGCTACGATAATTTCTTGTTTCTCATTGGAAATCGTTATGAATAGTTTTCATGAAACTTTTTTCATTTTATCGTCACTTCACAGAGACACACATAGTCTGTCTAGACTTTCAGATTGTAGCACTTAAAGTTCTTGTAAATTTTGCTGAGATAATCGACTTTCACAAATCGATCTTGAATTAAAGTAAAATATGTCAAGTTAGAAACGATACACTATATGAAATCTAATAAACTTTAAGCCACTAGGTCACAATGTTTAAAATTTGTTTGATGAGTCGCATAATGTTGAAAAATAAAGTTTCCAAAATGATAAGCTACTGATTAATAAACTCATCGAGATTGAAAACCAAGATGCCCACTAGATGCAACGTAGTTCATTATTTGGATATAAAGATCTACTTTAAGATTATTAAATTTTAATTGCTAATAATAGAATAGCTAGCGAAAAATAAAATAAAAATATCCTAAGCCTTTCGGTACATTCTCTTATAAATGTAGAAAATTAGCATTTGTTGGCTACTTTTTATTGAGAAATATACGAAAATAATAAAATTTTTAATAAACAGCAAATATTAAAACTGAATTAAATCAAATTTATGTTATTACCTTGAAAAATAGCCGACTGAATCAAAATCTATTCATTTGAAAGTTTCATGAAAGTATTTTTCAAGATGACTGTTGAATGGGTTACATGAATTTTGATCCGGTGATAATAAGTTCATACACTATTTAGTGCTCAACAGTCTATTGTGATCATATCAGAAGTGATACTAATAAAGTGAAAAGCAATGTGATCAATAGTAGTTCTATACGATCGTCCCCCTGGTCCACTTGTAATTAATACCATACTTTGATTTTTTTATTTCGCGTAAATTGAGTTTTCTTTGTTGCACTCGGGGGGGGGGGGGGGGGGGGGGGGGGGGGGGGGGGGGGGGGGGGGGGGGGGGGGGGGGGGGGGGGGGGGGGGGGGGGGGGGGGGGGGGGGGGGGGTGGTGGTGGGGGGGGGGTG
>CAJNYU010001571.1:0-11808 GCA_905331475.1 Rotaria socialis | reverse complement strand
TTTTTTGTGGCAAACCCCCCCCCCCCCCTCCCTCCCCCTGAAACAACTACAAACTGAAGAATGAGAGAATTATATATTGAAATGATGATATTACCATTATATTATGGTTTTGTCGTTTTCACTAGTATCAATCTCTGTTTTGTTATTATTCTTAATCTAATATTTAGTCTATAGTTATGTCTGTCAAAATCTTAGTAATTTTTAATTTATTTAGATTCGTACAATCTCGTAACAAGATTGTTTCCATTTCGTACTTACGTTTAGTTTGAAGCAAAGATCTATTAGAGACTAATGAAACAATAATATTTTATAAGATTCCTACCTATTCGATGTCATAAACAGCATTCAATCTTTTTTGCTTTGAGAATTGATTGTTCACTTTTCTTATTGCGTAGAATCTAATATTCATCTTGTTTTACTCTTCTAGTGTATTATCACCATTGTTATCATCATTCGACCGTCAATATCATGATTATCTGATTTCATCTCCGATCTATACGCTTTATTTATGCTCAATATATCATCAATGTTCGTGGATAATAAAAGCATTCTTCATTGTTAGTTGTTTAATAGTTCAATTGTGCTTATTTGAATATATATGGTTATCAACAGACACGTATTTTCCATCAATTCATCCATTACAACATTATACAGTATTTACATTAATAATCTTGCACGCTTTATTATTAATCGTAGCGTCATATGTTCGTGAGTGGTTAGAAAAAATTGATTTTGTCTGGCTTAAACAAATCGATAATGAACGTCTGCTCATTATTCGACAACGCGACGAACTTGTTAAGCAAACATCAATTTATTTACCGCTACGTGTTATTAATTATTATTTACGCAATGATTCCGATATAGCATTAGCTCAACATTATCATTTAAAATATGATCGAATGGCATTATTATTTATCAAGTTTTCACCATTAAATATTGAACATGAATGTTTACTTATTGATTATCTTAATGATATTGAATATTTGTTAAGAAATAATGATAAATATAACTATATAGTTATGCATAGAAAATCAACCGTAAAAGAAATAATGTTTTCAATTGATGTCGACACAGATGATTCAACAAAAAGTCTTCAACAATTAGTTGAGCTTTTATTTCAAATTGATGAACGTTTAAAACAAATGTCATCATCAACAATTCATCTTGCTGCTTGTTTACATATTGGTTGTGTTCATGAAATATTAATTCATTTTGAAAAATATCCTAAAATTGATATATGGAGTGAACATATTACGCTTTTACAATTACTGATGAGTAAAACACAGCCGAATCATTGTTTAGCAACATCCACAGTTTATCATTTGTTAAATGATCTCTATCTATTTCGAACAGCTGGTTCAATTGTTAGTACACAAATTAATACGGCGAACAATTCTAATATTTATTATCTACTTGGTCGTCTCATTGGAGATAATGTCTTTCAGGTAAGGAGAAGAGAAAACACATCTTGAAAACTTTGTTAAAAAGAATTCGTAAATCTATTGACGTAGTTATTTTTATTCATTCGCAGTGTATCGATGGTTTTTTAACATATAAAAGAGCTTTTTTCAGACAATAGAAAGTTATTTGAATAATAAATTTCGTATTATCATGTAGAAATCATAGAAGAATGGTTCTGAAGTTTGAATTTTAGTTTTCTCTGTAGTATTTAGGAATTTTTTTAATTGGACATGCGTTGATTGACTCTACTAATCCTCGTAATAAATGTAATATTTCGGTATGAAATAAATACTGTACCTAGAAAATTATTTTTTTTCTCGAAGCAGATGATGATTCTCTAGGAATACTAATTCAGTGACATAGTAATGATAAGCTTTTAAATATTTCAGTTTCAACAGGCTGTGTTCTACTGTTTTTTTTTGCTTTTATTGATATTTATTTAAAGAAGTATCATGAATAAAATAGAGAATAGAAATTAAAAAAACTGTTCAAATAATCGAGCACTATCATTTTTTCTGAATATAAGATCATGATTAGCTCGTCGAAGTCTTTCATGTTGCCTAGAGCTGCTTAAAATCGCAGAATCATATTTCGAAAACTCACCTCACAATAAAAGTTACTGAATAAAACTAAGTAGATTCAAGAAAAATTCCGATCACTTTCAGAAGTTTTCTTATGAATTCAATTGATTTTACGAAAAAAATGATAGGTCTTTTAAATTTGTAGATGTGGAAATATTGAAAACAAAATTTCCTAAACATAACAAGTTCGATTTGATATTAATTCTATTTCTATGTGACGATTTTGTCAATTTAATAGCAATTATTCATTCAGAACAGTCTTTAATTAGATTTAATGAAAATTCTTTTCAGGGTCGCAATGCTCTTCCAATTACAATTGGCCATACAAATGTTGGTACTGTTCAAAAATCTCCAAGTACAGATGATTCTCATCATTCCCAATCGTCTGAACCTCGTTGTAAATTGAATAATCAAAAAGAACAAAATCACATTCAAACATCAACAACAACAACAACAACGACAGCATCTTCATCTATTGTTCTAAATGAACAACAAACTCTTCTTAAACAATCATCATCGTCGTCATCATCGTCTCGAAAACATGTACGAATATCGAATAATCTTTCGTCCATCGAGACTCAATCATATCGTCAAACGCTTTTACAAGCATTAAATGCTACGACAAAGACGAATAATTCTCAACGTCAAATCAGTTCAATGAGAAAATTATCTAATCGTTTAATACCAAAAAACAATATATCATCACCAGTAACAAAAGATTTCTATGTACCACGTATGATACATTTAAGTGATAATAGTTGTTGGTCATCAAGAGAAGCAATGGTACAATCAGAAACAAGTGGTAGTAAATGCTTAATTTTAACACAACAAATGCTTAATGGGCCAACAGGTTAAAAACATTTTTCTTCCATATTAAATGAAAACACCTATCGACTTTTTTATTTTTAATGTTATAGATGATAATAGTCGATGTAAATCAACTCCACCACCACCACCATCAGCTCGAGTCTCATCATCAAATCGACAATTATCTGTTGAACGAAAAAGTTTTACAGAAGAAGATTTTCGTCAATTACTTCATGAACAAACAACAAAAGATGTTAAAAATCCATCGAGAAGTTTATCAACAACTAATGAAGAAACAACTTCATCGTTTTCTGGTTGGGATGATATACCATCATCACCATTGCCAAGTACTAAATCTAATCATGCATACATTCAACAACAAGAACCTGTGCAACCTACACTACCAGCCCCTCTTCATGATTGCTATTATCCACGTCGTCCGTGTGATTTATCATTTACAGTTAATATGACAACCAATGACGATGATACTAGCAGTCGAACAAATGGAAAGTCAGCAGGTATTGCTTCACCGACATCAACTATTGTTACAATAACATCAATGCCACCTCAACCGTCAATGCCAGCACTTATTCCTACGTCACAAGTATCTATTGCTAAGCCAACCGTTGTTTCCTCTCAATCCCAACAACAAGCTACTAGATATCGACCAGCGCCATTTAATTTAGCACGTAAACTTATTGCTGAAACATCTGAAAGTGCTCTATCAGAAATATCTGTTGAACGTCAGCATGAACCATGGACACAAAATATTGTTTATCAGTCGAAAGATCCTCAACGAACACGTCTTTCATCAAGTTATAGTAATTTACATGATTTTATACAAGCCAATGAATCTTCAAAGTAAAGAAATATGAAAATTAAACTTCATTTCCAATATATATATATATTTTCTCTCGTTCTAGATATCGTTCTAAACAAGCTGAATCTCCAACAGTCATTCATAGTGATTTATTACAACGTTGGCTTGAAGATCAACTTAATCTATTTCAATATCAAGTTAAACAAACTCCGCCACCGCCTCAAACCAAAAGAATGAGTAGGCTGTCGCATAATGCTGTTATTAAAAATGATTCAACTGACGATGAATCAGATACTGTCAGTGAAAATACATTTACTGCATTAACAAATCAATCGAATTCACAATCGAAATCTGCACCTTCAAATAAACGTCCATATAATCATGTCAGATATAAACCACTAAGAAAAAATTCAACGCAAACATCAAATCTTATTCGACATGAATCTCTTAAATATCGTAATAGGCCATTATCATTTGGAAATAATCCTCAGTTAAATAGAACAACTTATAATCATCAATCAGATAATGTTAAAAAACTTCCGAACAGAGCCGAATCATCATCAATGCCTCGTTCAGATTTAAGTGATATATGTTCATCTAGACCAGATAATTTATCTGAAAGTGTCATGTCAAATCTTGAATCTGAATATGATAATATTTATACTCAACCAATAAATTCAAATGGAACAATACCGATTATGAGTAATTCACAAATTTTAAGTGGCGATGATGATGATGATGATGATGATGAAACTACTCTTGCAACTACAATAACAGCAAAGAATCGATGTTACTTTTAAATAGATGTGTTTCGTTTTCTTTTGTTTTCTTTTCCATATATATATATATATAAATCTTTGATGAGCCCTATTGAAAATAATAAATAATAAATATATGTTCAATAGTGTTACAGTCATATGTTAATTCCTTGACTCATCGACATTTGTATACACATTCCCTGACACATATTCCCCCTATATATACTCCTCTTTCTTCAATAATAAAGTAGTTCCATCGTTATGGTACTCATGCGTTATTAACATCAAGAAGGCACAGGGATCCTTAACAAATAGACATAATAATTATCTTTGAAGCGTGGAAAGCATTGATAGATGTCACCAAATGTTTTTTATTATTATTTTAGAATCTTCGACATATCTAGATCACTATGTTAGAGAGGAGGAAAAATAAATTATTCTGTCGCTCTCGATCGATAGGAAGTGAATTACCCATTTGATTGGTTAGACAGTTTTTCTCATTCTCTGTTGAAAAATGAGTTGCCTTGTAGGATAGGATAGGACGCTTGCGTTCTGTCGCTATATTACAGATGCTATCGTACGCTATCATTTTTTTACTCGAGTAGCGGGCAACTCAGCCTTTTTCTTTTTGACTGGGTCATGAATATAAAAAGATCCAATCAGAATTTATTCATTTATCTCAGAAACAATTCTCATTGTCATTTCTTTTTTGTTCAAGAATTTGTTCAGATTAAAATCGGCTTGTTAAATCAATAAGTAATGGGTGCTTGTAAATCAACTCAATTCGGTTGTTGTATAGCTATTGATCATGATGAGTCGATAGTTCTTAATAAGCCAACAGGTAAAGAAATCCGCAATGGTCCTGGCTGGTTTTGTTTTCCGAATTGGTGGGAGGCAAGAGTTGTTAAATCAATCGCATTGCAAAATAATCAATTTATAATAGTTAAACATATTATTGATCCAAATGACACAGGTAAATCTCATAGTCAACACGATATACCTTTAATGAAGAGAATAACTACAACTGAAAAGGACGATCTATTGACTGATTCTGAAATGAAATTAATTGAAATTATACGTGGACCACAAATTTATAAACGTAGAAATCCTTATGATCACATAAGTGAAATAAAATCAATGCTTAATTTATCATCAACACAATATGTTATTGTAACCGATAAAGGTACAGGAGTGAAACGAGTTGAATGTGGTCCACAACTATTTTGTCCAAAGCCTTATGATGAAATTGGAGAAATTCAAAATATGTACAATTTATCATCAACACAATATCTTATTGTTACGGATCAATCAACTGGAGAAAGAAGTACAGTTACTGGTAAGAATGACGAATAGTAAACTAAGTGAAATCAAGTTAGATGTACATATATATTTTTCAAGTATCATTTTGCAGAATATGAGATGATGATGACTTTTCTAAAAGAAAGTATTCTCGTTGTTATGCTTGCAACATCATTTGGGTATTGAATAGTACGCATGTTAAAAGATTATTGAAACAATGCCTTTATAGATACTAGAAAAATATTACGTGAGTTAGATTAAGTTATTTATGTGATGTGAGAGAATGTACAATAACACCTTCGATTTTCGTCTTAATAGAAAAATCCTGTAATAGATAGAGTTTTCCAAAGTAAAACGATTTGCATCATCCAAAGATTACTTTCTTTTATTGTATAATAATCTCATCAATATTGCTAAATGATCTGTTTCACTCATTTATTTTCTTTGCCTGTCAGATAAGGATGCAAACTAAAATATTCATTACGATGTCCTTTCCGTTCACCTATTAAAGAATATAAAGACCATTATGTCATGATAATATTTTGTTTTTATCATACTGCGTGTACTCTTTACTAGTGTTATCATGCCTTTTGAATGTAATCACTATTTGCTGTTCTCTTGTCTTATTATCTCCGTATGTGATATAAAAACCATTCGATTCGTGGAAAAGTTGACGTAACATCATTCAGAGAATAGCGATGAAACTTTTCCAAGAAGTCTATTATTGCACCTTCAAAAAAACTTCTTAGATAAATATCTGATTGGTGTCAAAGCTGATCGTTTCAAGCGAAAAAAATGCTATTCAGGTCGAAATAACTATCCACACACTCACACACCCACCCACACCCATCTGGTATATTAGAGAATAAATCGGATATAATGAGCTTGATAATATAAAAATGTCAGTCTTTAACAAAACAAACAGTTTTATGGAAATAAATTTCATCATGATAAATCTCATAAAAATGTCTCGCAATGCATTCATGTACTGTGAATTTCTTTTTCACTTTTCAAAAAAGAAATTATAATAGAAAATGACTAATTCAAGTTTAGTAAAAATGTCTATAAGATTATGATAGATTTCCACATTTCGATATGTGTAGTTTTCCGATGAAAACTCTAATGTTTTTCTAGAAAAATACATATTTCTATCAGTTACTCTATATACGTACGTATAAGTTTCTCATCAAGCATAGCCGCCTATTTTTTTCCTTAAAAAGTTTCCATGAGTGGAATATCGGTATTTGAATACATAAAATATTACATTAGATATGTTTTTTATTTCGCATATTGCATATTTATTTTATAAGAAAATAATCATGCGCAGAAATGAATCTATTTGTAAATCTACTACAAAAATCAAAGGAAATTATTATAATGAGAGCGTAAAAAACTTTCTCTAATGCAATAAAATAAGATAATTATTGATACATTGAATTATGAATCGTATTAATATTCGAATATTCATTTTTAGGTCCAAAATTATTTTTACCAAAAGCCTATGATCAAATTTCACCGATATATAGTTATGTCGTTCTTAATCATACACAGTATTGCCGAATAATCGAAAGTCGTACAGGTGTTATGCGTATTGAAAAAGGTCCAAAAACATTTGCACTTGGTCCATATGAAGCATTAATGAGAATTGATAATCATGATATATTTGACATAATAAATATTGATACAGAGAATGCTGTACTTGTCAAAAATCTTGATACAGGTCTTGATGAATTAATAACAACGCCACAAAAATTCATCCCATCATTTACACAAAAATTCATGGAAATAAGAAACTTAATTAAATTAGCACCATGTAAGTTTTATTTTTAAAAGTCAATTTTACTTTTCTATTGATAAAATCTAGATGAAAATATGATATTAATCGATAAGGATGGTCAACATATATTAAAAAATGGTATTAAAGATAAGTCATTTTTTATCTATCCCTATCAACAAATTTATATGCAACAATGGTCGAATGATCTTAAAAAGGATCACCGTTCAACTGTTCAAGTCGATCGATTTGATACAAGAAATCAATGTAAAATTATTTAGATTTAAAAATTTATTTCATTTAAGTTTTTCTGTTCGTTGTTTATTGATAGATATGGATTATGAATTTCTTGTTCGTACAGCAGATAATGTTGAAATCATTCTTGATGTTTCTATTTTTTGGCAAATTACAGATTTATATAAACTTGTTCTTGTTACACAAGATCCACCGGAAGATATTTGTAAGTTTTATATTGAATTTATTAATGTATGATTTACATCATACTAAATATTCTAATAGTGTATTTGTGAGGAATAGGAATCAATCTGCTCGAGAAGTTGTTCTATTTTCATGCAGAACTAATGACTAGTTTTGAAGTGTCAAATTCTATTCTAACTCTCTCAGTTTGACAATCAACTATACGACAAGATTTTAAGAAAGAAGTTAAATTTTACGTTTAGCAAAGGTTGAAATTCTATATGATCTAATAAAGTATTTCTCTAAAACGATTAAAATTTGATAGTAGACAAATTATAAATATTGATTGAGAAGAAAAAGATGTTGATAGTAAGTGAAGTACAAAATGATCTTCGTCATACAGTGCATTTCAATAACACACCTCAGATATAATCGAAGATCTGTTTGATTGACAAAAACAAATAAACTTATTACTTAAAAATGAGAAATCACTTCTATAAATCTATCCTCATTCAAATTTATGATTACATGTTTAAGTGACTTAATTTTCACTTTTAAATAATCGATTCTTTGAAATAAATTAGTCGTTTTGATTTTTATTATATCTGAACAGTGTTGTATTTTCTAAAAAATTTAGAGTCATACAACATTGGAGGAATCAAATATAAGTGCGCGTGAGTAAGGAGGGAAAATCCTCCAAGTCTCCGTTTTAGCTATTATGCATATAAGATGTTATGTAGTATAAAATTCAAATAGTCTAATATCCATCCGATAACACAACATCTTTAGATAATCAATCAAGTGTTCTTAATCTATAATGACTCTTAAATACGATCATTTTCTTTTTAACAATAACTGGAAGTTATTTGCTTTTTCTCTCCTTTAGGTAACCATACTCGTTCTGAAATACTGAGCCAAGTATCAAAATATAACATGAAAGAGTTCATGGAATTGCCAAATAGTAAATTAATTTCTTCAGTCAATTCGGATAACAATGATTCATTTTATGAATCGCGAGGTGTTAATGTAATTCGTGTAGAGGTCCTACAAAAACGTTGTAAAGATCCAGAAATTCAAAAGATCTTTAAACAAATTATAGATGAAAAAACCAATCGTATAAAAAATATTGAAAAACAAGAAGCTGAAAATGAAATTAAATTACGTGATTTAAATGGGCAGATTGAAGCAGAAAAATTAGTTGGAACATTATTAAAAATTAAAAAAGAAAATGAACGGCAAGAAAATCAAGCTGACGGTATTGCTGAAGGTAGTCGTATACAAAATTTTATTGCCAATCTTGGTGACGATATGCCATTAGAAAAAAAATTACAAATTTATTTCGATGTGCAAAATACGAAACGCTTAGATTTATTGTCACAATCAAAAACAACATTATATTTAACACCAAAAGATGTTGATACAAAAGTCATTAACCTTAATACAATGTATCCGCCTAATGCTACTCCGATTCCAACGGATGTTAAAGCAAAAATAAGCCTTGACATTTAACGAAACGGAGAACAGCTCTTAAATATATATATATATATATTCGTTGCTTTTAAAGACTAATTTAGGAATACCTCCATTTGATATAAATATATAGATATTAGAGAAAAATCTAATAAAATCATCAAATAAATATTGAAATTTTTAAAGTTTATACAGTCGCTGATATTTTCATCGATTGTCATATGAATTTTGTGAACCGCTAATTGTCTTGTTTCTTTTTCTTATGTTTTCCTATGTACTAATAGGGTTGACAATCAAGTATGTCAATAAGCTTAGGAAATTGGAATGAATTTTTATTGTACTAATATTATCTAAGCTAACAAGAATACTTAACCAGCTTTTTGAACACTTTAATCTGGCTTTCTATTTGAGTATGTTTACATTTTATTCGTAAAACCATGAAAAACAATTATTTTCAACAAAAATAAAAGGAAAGTTTTGTCTCTGGAATGTTTCAAAGTAAAATGGAGTTGTCTCTTGTGTATGTTCTACGTCAGAAATAAAGCAAAAAACAACTTTTAAGTGCATTGTAAACGTAAAAGTTGTCTTGTTATGATGAAAAAATCTTGTTTTCGTCGTATTCCGATACGTTTAAATTTCTGTTAAGAACTTCTAGTCTATTTGGATGCAGCGATTATTGTGATTTTGATAAAGAAAAGAGAACGACCGCCAATTTAATTATTGTATAGAGTAGCGTGAGGCTATTGCACATGAAAAATCGCTCTCCTTTTTTGTACCTATCATAACTGGGTCAATTTTAAGAATTTTTTTCTAATTTTTTAACGGGTAGTTGAATGTCTTCTCTACAAACTAGTGTAGAAATTACCAAAAACCGATTATCGAAAGTTGTTGAATCGCTCTTTTACTAGTAGCCCCTACAAATAATATGCAATTGCCTAGTATGGGATAATTGCAAGTAATAGCTGTGTGACGTGGGGTAATTGAATATTCCCATTTATTTTACATGAAATCACTTAAAATCGATTTCCTCATCAACCTGAAAAGATTGATTAATTATTTTTTCCCAGATCGATAGAGAAAGCGATTTTCTTCAAACGATGAGAATCTTACTGTTAGACTTATGATAATGTTGAAATAGTTATCGAAATAAAAATTAAAAAAAGATATGCTTTTCCCCACTTGGGGCAATTGCATACACGTACAGAAAGAGTGAGGTAATTGCAGATAGCTAGCCAAAATGACTGAGAAAATTCAAATATGATGTAAATCAGTTTTTAATAAATCTGTAGACGTTGTTCAAAATTGTTCGGCACCTAAAAAATATAAAACGTGAATTCTTATTAATGTAGATCAATTTCCGCTTTTTTCTTTTCAAAACTAAACAAAACTTAAAAATAGCAAGCACAGCTATGAGTAAACAACTTTTTACGAAAATTTTTGATTTCTATGGAAATGGAATTAGCGTGATTTTACAATAACAGATTTTTTTCAAAGATTCATTATTACTCCATCTATTATTCATAATAAAAACAATATTACAAATATGGAGTGATGGCAGAAATCCTGTTACACCCAGTAACGACGACTTTTTCTGCACTCAACCCTCCTGGTATGCATCAGAGCTTATCAAGTGTCTGTCATACATTCAGTTTATTACCCTAACATATAACTGTATATGCTTCCAGTCGAGGAATTGGATTTATTTAGGCGTATTATGTTCAAGTATAACTACTTTGATTTCGTAAGAATAAGACACCAAAACTACTGGAAGTCCTCAACTTATAGCATATAATTATACGTTAGTATCGAAGTGGATAACGTGGGAGTAATAGCATAAAATGAATTATATGAGTATTATGACGTTGAAATCTCGATACACAATTTAATGATATCATAACATCTGCTCCTTCGTTGTAGTTTGATGAGTTTTCAGATCTTCCAGTGATAAATCTTTACAGATTTTGTCACGATGTATCCTGGCTGTCGCTCTTTTGATTGAAAACCCTATTTTTTAATATTTACGTCGATCAGATCACATTCACGTCATTTTCACTTGTTACTCTGTTATACAAAAACTTTACTTAAAACTTTATGGAACTATTTAATGAATATTTCCTATAAAAAGAAAAAAGATCGTAAACACTTTATTTATTGTGACCAGTCTTTTTATTTGTAATCAATTTAAATTTCGATTATTTCGAATTAATTGATTTTGAAAGAAACTATTTTATCATTAGTGACTGTCACCAGTACTTCGGCGATATCGATATCATTGGGATTTATCAAAAACTGATTTACATCACATTTGAATTTTCTCAGTCATTTTGGCTAGCTATCTGCAATTACCCCACTCTTTCTGTGCGTGTATGCAATTGCCCCAACTGGGGAAAAAGCATATCTTTCTTTAATTTTTATTTCGAT
>CAJNYU010001570.1:466887-507909 GCA_905331475.1 Rotaria socialis | reverse complement strand
ATCCATCCGATTAAAATTTTGGAACTTACTGCGTTGTCCTAGGTTCGATCATGAGATGTATTGATTGATAGTCCAAGATGTTATCCATTCGGCCAGTTGTATGATATCAATATGAAGTAAGAAATGCTACTTAAATCAAACGAAACTTTATATGAAACTGAAGATGATATAAAGTTAAGCGGAACAATTGTTATTACATTTTTAATTGTCATAAAAAGATACAAAAAAATATTTTGCATTTAAAAAATTATTTCTTTGAAAATGAAAATAATTTTTTTAAATATTCAAATAAATTAGGAAAGATTTGTTTTGAAATATATTTCCTCAAAAAGATTTTTAAAAGGATTTAAAAACGTTTTGCTCCATTTTTTCAAAAATTTTCTAACATATTTCTGATTTTTCTAGAAATCTAAAACTTATATATTTCTCATACTTTTATAAAATTGTTGATCAATTTTTTAGATCTTTATAAGTACATGTGTTAAAAATAGCACATATTTGTCTGGAGAGGTGTACAGGGTGTGGGTCGTAAGAAATTCTATTAAAAGATGTAGATGCAAAATGCATGAAATCATAAATACGGCGTTTCTAAGAGATTTAAGATGTTTTAACGTCTTACAACATGAAAGCGTCAAAATATGTATTCGCTGCAACGCGTTTTTTTTGAGGCGCTTGTCTGACTGGGTTGTCCCATATGTCAGAAATCGATCTTCATAGCTCTTCCCATGTATAGTTTCGACGAATCTAAATGGAAAAAAAAGAAATAGCTATTTATAAAATATTTGTATACTTGCACTATTTGTTTGATATTGAAGTAAAGGTAGAAAAATATAAGATTTATAAAGACATATGTGAAACGATATATTCACTTTGAATATATTGCATCAATGGACCGAAATAAAGGGAAGGAAATAATCACAGAGAAAGTTTTAATACTTCCAGTTTCATTTTGAATTTCTAATGGAAGTAAATAAAAGGAAAGATATAAATATATCAGTAAATCACCCTTATTTTCCATTAGCTGTGGTGATTGAACTAAATTAAAGACAACCTGAAATTATTTTTGAAATGTTATTACTTACATTATTTTGAGCTTATTTTCAACCAAGTAAAGGAAGAATATAAATATATTGAAGCAAAATGCCTACTTTAATTTGTTCTTTTGGATGAATGTAAAAACAAACTTTTTTCTGAATACCACAGCGAGTTTGGAATAAATCCTCAATCACCATAATTTCTTTCAGATTGATTTAACTCAAAGTTTTTGTATGAAGTTGCTCACGTGAAGCCATCTGATTTTGATTTTTAAACAATGTGCGGATTGAAGTTTAGCTCGAAATGATTCAAAATTTATTAGAGAAATTAGCGTCTCTTTATCATACCGATATGTTTTACAAAACAGGTACGAAATGAAAAGTGCATCGATGCATGAATGGCAGCATTGTGAGAAAATGATTGGATTAATATGTTTATTATATTAAATTGCTTGAAGTGCCCTGTGAGAAATTTTCATGGTATATATATATGAGTTGAAAAAGTGTAATCCTTTGAACGAAGAATAAAAAACCCCTTTGATGATGAAGTAGAACAATAAATCCCTCATCGTAGAATAAAATACCCTTTTAAGAAAGTAATAAACCCTTTTCTCGAGACCGTAGAATAAAATACCCTTACTACGAAAGTAATAAATCCTTCTCTCGAAACCGCATATTAAAATACCCTTGGAGATAAAATCATATACCCTTCTCCCTAAATCTCAGATTAATAAACCCTTTTTTTCTTGTATCATCTTTTTTTCATATACCCTTCGTTTCATAAACCCTTAAAGGGTTTATGGCGTTGTCATAAACCCTTCAAGGGTTTAGCATGATTTGTAGAAAGGGCAAGGGTTTATTATTCTACTCTTTTTATTTACAGTGTACAAACACTGAAACTTTCATTTCATGGGGGTGTACTCTACGTAAAGTATGGTACATGTTGGAAAGAATATTCCAATCAAGAACTGATCAAATGTCACCTTCATGATTGAATAATATTCCATGCAATTCTATATTTGTAAAGACAGTAAAAATAGTTGCATGAAGTTTAAAATATTTTTACGTAATTTCAAAGTATTATCGTTCACGTTACGTTGCTTTACAGCACTTTAAGCTACTTCTAATTACTTTTAACTACTTTTGTATTTTGGCGTACTGTTCAACTTAAAATACGCTGTTCCCCCCTTGAACTGAATACAAACTTGGCAGATGATGTCCAGCGATTTGTTAATAGATCTTTTCTTCTTAGCAACACCAATCTTTATTTGTTACTAGAGTTAGTTCATCTCATTGCTTTGAATTACATATGCACATTTTAATTATTCTTATCACGCAATTTTCCTGCATCTTTTCAAGTCAAAACACAAACTAAAGTGTTGCTGTATGTTTTCACCTTAAAGCAGTTTCTGTATAAATTTGATTTTGATGATTAGTTTATTGTTAAAAAATGACTGATTAAAATAAGATTTTCCGAAAAAACAAATTACGTGGGTCGAATCTACTAAAATTCATCCTTGATTAATTCTTTAAGCCAGTGACTGAAGTATAAGAGGTTATTTCTACGAATTAAACTTGGTGCATAGGCTTATTTGTCTGTCTGATCAAATTCATTAACAGGTCTGCAGAAAAACAGTAACACTTGCACCACTACTATTCCCATCTGCAATATCCGCTTGAGTGTCGTTATTGAAATCACCGACGACGACTGAGGTCGGATACAAGCCACTCGCAAATGCCATTTGCGTTGCGAAACTTCCGTTACCGTAGCCAAGAAGAATGCTCACAGTAGCACTGCCTGCATTAGCAACAACGACATCTAATCGATTGTCGTTATTGAAATCACCAACTGCAACAGAATACGGACTTGAGCCTGTGGCGAATGTTCTTTGTGCTGCGAAACTTCCATTTCCCTGTGAGAGAAAAATGCCAATATTAGCATTGGCAAAATTGACGACAACAACATCTAATCGATTGTCACTGTTGAAATCACCAACTGCAAGAGAATACGGACTTGAGCCTGTGGCGAAGGTTGTTTGTGCTGTAAAATTTCCATTTCCACCACCAAGAAAAATTCCCATATTAGTACTGGCAGAATTAGCGACAGCAATATCTAATCGACTATCATTATTGAAATCACCAACAGCGATTGAGTAAGGAGATGAGCTAGTTGAAAATGTTTTTTGTGCTCCAAAAGTTCCATTACCATTGCCAAGAAATATACCGATGTTGTTAGTGGCAAAATTGGCAATAACAATATCTAGTTTACTATCGTTGTTGAAATCACCAACAGCGATTGCGTAAGATACAGAGCCGGTTGAATATGTTATAATTGCTCGGAAAGTTTCATTCCCATTCCCAAGTAAGACACCAAAGCTGCTACCACTCCGATCGCTGAGAGCTACGTCTAGTCGGTTATCATTGTTGAAGTCACCAACAGCAACAGAGTAGGGAGAAATAAGAGGACTAACTGAATATGTAACTTGTGCTGGGAAATTTCCATTGCCATACCCAAAAAAGATACCCATGTTGGGATTGCCAGAGTTTACAACAACGATATCTAATCGGTTATCACTATTGAAATCGCCGACGTTGACTGAATATGGAAGTGTACCAGCTGCATATGTCATTGATGTCGAATTTACGTGACATATGTAGGCTAGAAAGATTCAAAACTGACGTGTGTAAATGTAGCTGTGGCTGTGTGTGGAAAGAAAGTGGAAACGTACTAATTAAAATAATTAAAAAAAGATTTTTTACTCAAGTAGTTTTTGTGTGATTTATACCAATGGATAAAATTACAAAATCCAACACTAGTCATGAAAACAATTTCATAACACTGCTGAGAATTCAGCTAAAGCATCAGAAAGATCAAATCAGCTTGTCAATTCCCAGAAACAATATGTATAGTATCTTTAGATGATTTTGAAAATCTTCGAATAACTTTCGAAATGCCATCAAATTCATCAAAAGACGAACGATTATCATGTTCTCGTCAATGGTCAGACTTCTGTCATGAAATTGGTTAGTAACTACGAATCCAATCATTTAAAAAGTTCCATAAATCACGATGAACATTTTTCGACTAATATAGTCATTCAAACGGATAATAAGATCTGATTTTACTTGATTTTATAGTGATGGGACATGAATAATGGCAGGTTTTACATGCGCATGAGATGCTCAAAATTTGTAATCGATAAAACTTTTTACGATTCTTTGGAAAAACTTTTTGCTTAAATCTTGACTAAATCGTATAATAATTCTGCACTACGAAAATTTCCAGTGATAAATAATGTCAAAAACGAAATTGAGGTGTAATAACTATGCAGTTAGTAATAACTCGAATGAGGTGTTTTTCAGCTTTGCAAATGTATTTTTTATTCTAAACATCAATTAAATTGGCTTCAAAGATGTTAAGATTCAGTTAGATAATATTTAAGCGAAATTTAGTCTTCTGGACAGAAAGTGATTTGCATGTGTGCATTATGAATGAAAAAATGCCTTTTTACATAGAATACTCTTCTGCACAACGGTAAGCTATTAATTATCTTTAAATTGAATAAAATATAACCCATAGAAAACGATATTATCCTATTGCACGTAGTTTCATCATACTGAAAGGATAGGGTGTCTGTCTGTCTGCTACGAACATCTTACGTGATTAATATGATACATAGGACCATAGTTTTTAGCTATGGTGTCTAGTACTAAGTTCAAATTCTTTTGCTTCATCAATGAGAGTGTGAAGTAGTATATTAAAAAAATGTTTAAATAGTTTCTCATAGGGATTTGAAAGTATCTTTATAGAATGGCTACCTACAAGGTTTTATTATTATTATTATTTTTGCAAAATATTTCATCATTTATATTGTTCGGTAGACAAAGAATGGCATTAATCATACATTGTGGCTAAGCTCATATCGAGAATACTACGATGCAAACCAAAACCTATTTTACAAGTTTACAGCTATTAGCTAAGGTAAATAATCACTCATCTTATATACATAAAAATTGGCCCTTCAATAATCTTGATTATTTAACATCTCATTATTGAGTATTCAATATAGTATTCCAGATCTATTATGTTTTAATGTATCACAACTATAATTTTCTAATACCGATTTATTTTACTTTTATATTTTCTTAGTTATCAAAACAATAGATGTTGGCTCCATGAATAGTTATACCTATCTTAATCGTAGTGATCGTGTCTACATGCCGCTCGAAAGAGAAAAAGTGCTGTATCATCAATTCAAAGGATGAAATAGGAAAGAGAATGATTTTCACAAACACAGGTAAATTTCGAGATGATGAGTATAATTTTTTTTGTTATTTTAAATATTTCTTCATTTCTTTTCAAGCCTTATATCTCGAATTCGATTCGTAATATCGTTACAAATTTAAAGGAGTGTGTGCGGATTAATTTTAGTTATACCTATTCAGAATTATCTAGAATAATCATTCCGTCAATAGAATCTCTAGTGTTAGAATCTAGTCATATTCTATTATTAGATCGAACGAAACCTATAGCAGGACTCTTACTGACTTCTAGTATTAGTAGTAAGCACTGAGTAGCATTTAGTCGATTACATATGATCTAACTATTGGGACTATGAATAGTTCCCCAATCCGGAATTCTGCCGAATTTTGTTGACTGATAAGATCTTATACACTGATAAAAATATGTGAAGAAGGATAAACCCTCAATATTCGTTTATGAACGTCAAATCCGTTTATAGGCATGATCAACCCTTTCATAAACCATTTTCCTCGGAAAACCCCATAAGGGTATATCTTCCGTTGCAAATTCATATACCCATGTACTAGTTTCTGTTTTGATAAACTCTTTTCCCGTAGTTGAGCCGAATCAGCCCTGAAACGCAGGGTTTATCATTGCAATAATAATAGCTCAATTTCAGGGTTGATTCGGCTCAACTACGGGAAAAGAGTTTATCAAAACAGAAACTAGTACATGGGTATATGAATTTGCAACGGAAGATATACCCTTATGGGGTTTTCCGAGGAAAAGGGGTTTATCCTTCTCCACATATTTTTATCCGTGTAAGATACTATCCGATTCGATATAACGTTCATTCAGCTTGGCAGCGTATTACGCTGAATTCAGCAAAAGCAAATAAAACTCTAGTGAAACCTGAAAAAATGTATCCTTGATAATACAAATGAATATGTACCATATTCTTCATAGCCAAATAATGTGTAGACGGTTATTTGGTCACTGAGAACAACTGAACATAACTGCATCATTATCTACAACGATATTCCAACAAGTATTTGAAACATCAACAAACTTCTCGTGCAGAGTTAATTTGCTTGAGTGCAGATTTTCGAAGATTTGTTGAGTCCATCTATGTTTTCTAAATTGCCAACTCAAGTTTAGAAGCAATGTTTTGTGATTCATTCAATGTCCCTTCGAGTTACAGGCATTACCGACTCTAACAATTAGAGTTCCACTAAGTTTTAGCTTTGTTTTCCCTCTTATCAGACATTCTACTGAAAAAAACAATCATTTCCATTGAAAAGTAAAGCAATCAGTGTGTTACACTATTTGAGATATTAAAACTAATTTACCCCAAAATCATTACAGTACTTGCATTTAAGACAAAAATATGAGAAAGGTTTTTCATTCTACCTATGTTGCATTACCTCTGTAAATCTAAAGAGCACATTTGAGTTCCTCATTTTAGCCCCAATAGGAGCGTGCTAGTCAATTTTTTGCCTGATGCTTTAATATAATACAAAGAATAGAAGCTTTGATATTGAATACAATCATTTGAATCTTTGCTAATCAATTGAATTTTCGCTGCATGATCGTTTACAGAACAATGAAAAAACGCTAGAACTTTTAGCAGTAAATAGTGCTACTTTAATATATAAAGATTTGTCTGGAAAGATCGACGAAGAAAATACTTGGCGTAATATGATTACGTCTAAAAGTCGTATGAACTCTTGTACTGATGAGTTTACTGTTCATATATCAGAGTGAGATGCGCTAACATGTTTTACTCTTATCGTAACATGTTATCGTTCCGCTCAGATTTAGTTTTACAGATTCATTCAGTATCAAAACCTAATTTACATCAGAAATATTTTTTTAAATTTATCCGCTGAACGCTTCAACAAAGACCCTACCATTCTTTATAGAAAAAAAACAGCATAAAATCTTCAAATAAACCGACTTTATTAGGATAATCCTGGTTACTAGATCAAAGATTTGTTGTAATCTAATATCAATAGCTACACTTGGAAACATTCTATCTAATTAGTGACCTCTGTGGTTTTAGTATTAATGAACAATCGTTTTAAATTAGACAAAAATTTAGGTCGTCAAAGTCGAATCGTTCAAGCCTGACTCATCGCAGTTTTGAAAAAATGTTGAACTCTTTAATATAATGAACCAAGGGGAAAAGAAACAAAGATTGCCCAACAGAATGTGACAGAATAGCACCTGATAGTAAACGCAAAACGCGATACGATGCAGTGTGATATTGACTGTCTCGTGTTGTTCTAGGATACATCATATGTCCTAGAATTACAATCTCGATTATACATGGTCCTCACTGAACGGTATATCACAAGAAAAGTCAAGTTGTGTGCTGCTTCATAGAAATAGATACTCAAAATAAATTGAAGTCAGCAACACTTACTTGTCGTTGTTGATGTTGTCGTTGATGTTGTCACCGTTGACATTGTTGTTGTTTTCGTCGTCGTCGTCGTTGTTGTTGATGTTGATGTTGATGTTGTTGTCGTCGTCGTTGTTGTCGTTGTTGTCGTTGTTGTCGTTGTCGTCGTTTTTGTTGAGGATGTTGTTGTGGTTGTTGTTGATGCCAATGGCAATGCTGTTGTGGTAGTGGTTGATGTTGATGTCAATGGCAATGCTGCTGTGGTAGTGGTTGTTGTTGATGTCAATGGCAATGCTGTTGTGGTAATGGTTGCAGTATTGATACCACTTTTTACGGTTGTTGTCGTACTCACTGAAAAAAATGTGTGCATCTGTCTCGATTTGTTACGTAAAAGACTGAATGTGTGACAGAATTAAGCATAAAAACGCTAATTTAATCTTAGAACTAACTCGTCTCAGTATGACTTATTCTGTTGAACTAGTCGATGATTTTAGCTCAAGAGTAAATAATCTGAACTGTAAGTTTAGTTTCTCTAAAATTTGATGCAAATAAAAGGAATCAAATTACGTTAGCTTCGTTTAGTTTTATCATAATAATGATGGCCATTTATTTCACGAACGTTAATTAATTGGCTCGATCATTATTAAATCTAAAATAGCTGAGTATTTAGCGATCTCTCAACCACTGTTCCTTTATTTTGCGAGGTTCGGATTTTGTATTGATGCTTTGTGTTAAAATCGCCTGAGATTTTCACTGTTTGTCTGTGTTGATTAAAAATCGATTTGCCGTAGGCCTGTTTTTTTTTTTCACTTTTCACCATCGTTAGTTAAAATTGATATCAAAGGAAATAAGAATACCGGATTTTCTGATTTCGATAGAAATTTTGAAATGCTTGAAGAAAGATTTGGTGAACTTTGAATGTTGGAGCATGTATTTGCTTTTGTTGCAGATCCTCAAAGTCTGTCATCGCAATAGTTTGGCTTTTCAAGAAAATATACAACTTTTTAACTGAGTTGTGTAAGCATGATACCAAGATGTCTGTTTTCAAAAGTCATCTAAGAAATCTTGAAGATTGCCTAGAAATTCTCAACGAAAATACGATTAGGGTTAGCAAAGAAAAATTATAAGTGCTAATATATGAGGGCTCACTATAAGAATACGGGATACAGTGAAACAGAGGTGGGAAAAATACTCGAAGTACTCGTGCTTAGAAATTTTATTTTCCGAATCTGAGATAAAGCATCTTTTATGACACGAATATCTCTTTGTGTTTTTCAACAAAGTTGGTTGAACAAGCAAGCACACCACTAATATCTCCTCTTGTCGATCAGCGCAAATGTTTGAAGATTTTGTACAACATATAATCGTGTAACAATCGCCATATGCCAATCTATGTTCTTTCTTAGTTTCATATAAATATATTTAGTCGTTGCAGAGCATTAATCCCAGGGGCACCACGACAGCGGGAGGACGGAGATATGAGCCCCTCTCCAGTATTCGAAAAATTGTCTTGCATTGTGTTTCACAAAATGAAACTGATACTACACCAAGTACGATCTACTAAGTTACTCCCAATGTTGTCAGATGTTAAACTCGAAAATCCGGAATTTAAATCTCAAAATTCGAGAAATTGAGAAAAGAATCCGAAAAATCCTCCAAAGATGCAAAACATTTACAAAAAAATCCAGGAAGGAATTGAAAAAATCAGAAAAAGCTCAAACTTTTAAAATCCGGAAGATTTGGCAACATTGGTTACTCCCCTCCAAAATTTTTGGAAAGTAGGATTTTATTAGTTACGTGCCCCCCCCCCTCATCCTCCAGTATTTGGTTGTTAGCGACACCCCTGATTAAGTGTACATTTTTTTACAAACTAGTTTGGAAACTTCTCGTCTTACTGATACAATTATTAGTATTGGTACTAGTACTCGGAGTACTAGTACTCGTACTCAAGAAAGTCCGTAGTTGCCCAGCTCTGCAGTGAAAGAATAAATCTGCAACGTTCTAGATTGATTTGCTATTGGCATGTGATATACAACATCGAATGCTTTTTTGAAAACGGTGTTGGAAATACTTATAAAAAACATGATACATACAATTTTTCAAAAAATGACTTGAACTATCGTATACATTGTAGGATTGCGCAATATATTTTTCAATGTTGTTCTCTGCAGAAACATTTCTATTCTATCGATAAATAAATCTTCTAGAGTAGGTACAGTTCTCATCACTCACTCAAGTATCCTAATATTCGTATTTTTCTGACATGCAAAATAAAATATTTTGGGCTGAATGTTTAACTATTGAAAACTTACCCTATTATGAGTAATTTTCGTTAAGACCCAATTTGGGTGTATAAATGCCTGTGATCTAGTTTTTTACAAGTATTTATCGGCTAAAGTCTTTATATCCAGAGAAAAAGTATCAAAAAAGGATGAAGGTCCTTTTGATCGCCAAAATATTGCATCAAAACCTCTAAACCGTTTGGCTTACTTATCATGTAGCTTCGATAATATTTATTAATAAGTTAACGTCGTTTTTGAAAGCATTCTCTAAGCATGATGTTTTGCGAAACAAACTGCGATGCAAGCTGTTTAGGACTATTACATATAATGTGTAGCTCTGATAGGTAACTCTAATATGATTTTATTCTTCCGCCTATCAATATATGTATCAAAAAATGAATAAGAATGTTTTATCTTACTTTTTAAATGAAATCGCTACCTTACATAACATATTGGCGATCGTATTAACATATAATGAGCCTTAAGAGCACCGAGTTACGTCGGATCATGTTTCATTTGATAGTCGTTTAATTCTCTGAAAAAAGTTCTATTTTGTTACAAGCAGAGTATGAGTGATATATTCAGATTACTCTCAATCCCGATCTATGATCGACAGAGGATCATTATGAGTTTTGAGAATTAAAATAATAAAACGAAATTGAAAAATACGTTGCATAACAGATTCGAATAATTCTTTCCAAATATGTTGCAATGAACATCTTATATCGCACTTGAATGTGTGAGAAAAACTATACTTATTCATGACAGCATCATGCTTTTCTTCATTGAAATAATTAAAATTCCGGCTAAATCATTGACCCTCGTGTAATCAGATCGAAGCAAGAATGAGTCGATCTATTTAACGAATCCAAAGTTGTATCCTACTATTCATCAGTGTTTCGTTAGAAAATGAGTTTATCGAAGAAATCGGTATGACGGTGTACAACCTGCTCTGAATGTTAAACATCAGAGTAATAATATTTTGAAAAGTGCATTTGTAGAACTGATAGCAGTCTTTTTTTGATTGCACGGTCATAACAAAAACTGGTCTGCTACATTTCACTCAGATATTTACAATTCTAGAAAACGGATAGCAAATGAACATCATCGAGGTCTTGTCAATCACAAGACATTAATAAAATTAAAATAATTGAAAGTCTGTTAGAGTAGAAATAACTAATTGTACAAGGTCAATATCTTAGCCAAAATTTGGGTGTATAATTAAAAATCACTGCATACAATAAAAAGTACTCTGTAGAAATGAATCGATATTTCCATGCATTTGTTGCTAAAGACACATAATAACCACGTGATAATTTTCAGAAACTCTCCACGAGTTGTGACATAGTTTTCGGAACACGCGTTATGAATATATTGAAAAGATGAAGCAATATGTATGTCATCGCGCATCACAGTTCAGACTTTATTTTTTCGGTATAAAGTATAAAATACTGAAAATAACTTCTCATTCAAACTCACACTTTAACTTCTTTTAATTATTGGACTAAAATGTTTTTAGATTTTCGAATGTTTTTTCAATGGCATTTATTTCAGTTCTCAAACATGCATAATAATTCAAAGAAATAAAATACTACTCCTTCTGAATCAATTTCAAAGCTTCTCGTTTGCTTCGGTTCTTGCGTAGGGTTTTACTGTAAATACATTATACAATAGAGCTATCAGGTTTCATGACGCAGCTTAACAGTGAATGTGAATATTTGCCTATACTATTGTCAATATGATACTGCAGTAATTCAAAAAAACCTACCAGTAGATCCTCCAGCTGAAACACCCATGATGCTAAGCACAAGAGGAATAACGATGCTGACCACAAGAAGCAATATTATGCATATTCCACAGGTCCAAATACACGCAGCCTTTCGCGATCTTTCGGCTCTGATAGAGCTGTATATGAACACTACATTGAAGAAAGATAGATTTTCAATCATGGCCTACCTGTATGATGGTCGATTCAGAGGAAATGCTGGAGTATAATAATCTCCCTGATTCAATGCTACACTTCTGTTCAAGTGATGTCGATTTTCATGAACTTGGCTAGATGAGCTTCCCCACCGATCGCTACTGAACAAGTCCGATCGTTGCTCAGGAAAAACTCTGGTCCCACTAGTGTACACAACATCAGGAGAGATTGGCTCAATGCGGGAGGAGCTAATACGGCTCTTCTTGTGTTCAACCTATTTGTCACGTAAATCCACAAATAACTAATTCTTTGAAAGTTCTTCCTGGCATACCCTACGCAAATTGTCCATATTTTATGGTATTGAATAGGCTCGTGTAGCGATGCAATCTTTGAAAATGACAAAGAATTTTATACGCAATACTTTAGATTGCCGATGGTAATGATTCAAACATTTATTGAGTAACCGGATGACGATGCCAGTAATCATTAAAGTAGTAGTTGTTGTTGTTGCATTAATTGTGCTTCCTATTTTTATTAATCCATCATTGACTTGTGTTAATAGCAAGGTTGTTGTTTTAATAATTATCATGCCAGTAGTTCTTCTTATTTTTCTACCACTCCAATTAAAAGTTGAAGCCTTTTAAATTAGAGATGCAAATAAAAATGGCCGTTTCAAAACGGATTCCGTTTAACTAGAAGACATAGGTTAGTAACAGTAGAGAATTATACAACGGCATAATTTCAGTGGCGAACATTTTTTCGCACTCACTAGAAATTTTTTCACACTCACTAGAAATTTTTTCACACTCACTAGAAATTTTTTCGCGTAGCAATAATTTCGTGATTTCTTTTCAGGAATGGAGCTATTCTTAATGCTTATTCAAATGAAGTAAATCTACGTTTTATGAAATCTTTGAACAACATTATTTTATCTGGCATAGTGATATATGGTCGTGTGAATATCTCCTGAGTTGTTACTTTTCTCAGTTTCCACGGATATTTTCAAAAGACATTCTATGACTGAAAGTTAACAGCTCAGGTGGAATTGAGTTTGAAATGTGATACTACTATACCTTCCTTTTTAGCTGTAGCAATAAACTGTTTTCCGATGATTGCAACTTTATGTTGGCTTCTAACTGCTTGTCTTAGAGGAATTAATATTCGTCTGCTATTCTTTTGTGCTCTGGTTTTCGTAATAAACAATTTCTTTTTGAAAAAGCTTCTCTATAGAGATTGTCACTATTCAAATCTTTATTATTAAAGAAGCTTGGTGAAATTTTCTGATCTATGCTTAAATACGTCTTACAGAGCCATGAGAAGCGATATATTTCGAAAAATAATAAGTGTATTCAGAATTCAACTAAGTATTTCTTAAATTGTTCTTACCAAGCTACATTTATTTATAATTTTGCTATTATTCAATGTTTAAATGAATGATTTGATGCAAAGCAAAACTTCAGACTAGCAATTTTTATTTTCTCAAGAGATATATCGGTATGTTTTCGTTTGAAATGCAGCTGTCTAAGTGGTATCTTTCGCCGATGTCCAAAATACTCTTACTCTTATGATATAACGCCCATGAAAAACAAAATTCAAGAAAATATGCGTTTCAATGCAAAGTTTAAAAAAACTGCTATTTTCGCGTTGAAATGCAAAATTTTAAGAAAATAACGCTTTTTTGTGTTGATTTATTTTTCAAGACGGTTTTTCATTTGAAAACGCGTTCGAAAAACAAAAGTCGTTTTTGTTTTAAAAAATCGATTTGAGAAAACTCATGATAACGCATTATTTTGGATGAGTTAAAACATTCTTTGAATAACGCATTTTTTACGCAAAAAAGCAGTTTCTTGTGGAATGATGAATGACGAAAAGTACCTCTGTCAAATTACTTCAAAGGGTCAAATAAAAGAATATTAGTTTTTCAGGCGTTTTTCCATTTTTAATCTTTAGAACTAAAATTTAATTTGTATACTAAATTCACTTTTTATACAAAAATATATTATAAAAGAATGAACATGCACTATTTTTTTTTATTATACTTTGCTTAGATAATAGCTTAGTGTTCTTCTTTTCTCGTCTGACAGCTTAAATATTTATACAGATATGCTATCTAGAAGTTTTTGTCAGTATTTTATCTAGTGATGGATCCAATAAAAAGGCCACTAACTACCTAGATTATACTAAAAATGAAAAGATTCACATCGTTGAAAACAAAAGAATTAAAATTATCATTATTGATTATGAGAAAATATTAGGGAGGGAGCAATTGACATTTATAAAATTGATTGTATCCAAATAATAATTTTTAAAATATTTTATTTTGAAATTTCTTTTGAAAGTTACTTCTCAAAAATTAGATTGATTTTATATTTAAATTAATGCAAATTGGCATTAAAAAGAAAATGAAAATAAAAAGCTAAACCTAGAAAGAGAATACATCCTTTTCCGCAATGCTGAACATTCCGGAACCAATTCCAGAATGTTCAACGTTGCGGAATAGGATGACTGCTCCCTAGAAACTATTGAAATTAGCTGTAGATATATAGTATCACTGATATAGAAACAGCAGAGAAAGTATCTTGAACGTGCGGAAAGCGCCAATTAAAATACAAAATTCCTTCTTGTAGTCACTTAGTATAGACGTGTAATTACTATAATATTAACGGTAAATATGGCGCAACTCTATCAAGTAAATCAACTAAAATGTTCAAAGTTTGAATCTATTCATCGTCACATCGTAAAATATACTCAATGATTTAAACGCGTTCAACGAAAAGGGCAACGTGTTTCGACTCAGGAAAAACGGAATTTACAGAGCGTGTACTAGATTTGCTTTTTGCGTTTTTATTTATGAAACACGCAAATGTTCTAGCAAAATCATGTTGAAAAAAGAACGTGTTCAAATGCACAATTTTTTGAAAAGCTTTTTCATGGGCAATATCTTGAAAGGAAAATGACGATATTCTGCGTCTTGAATCATTTGACACTTAAATTGGCTGAGATGATGAACTAGAAGATGCAAAACCTTAATATCATGCTGGTTAGAAAATGATTCAACGCGTCGACGCACATCATTGCACAAAACAACCATGCCGATGTTCATTAATGTACATAAATATTATTACAATACATGTGATGACCTAGTGTATCTACGTGAATTTGGCCTACTTTACTTCATCAATGATAAAGCACATACCATTTGTCTGTTATCATCATGCCACTGGCTCTACTTGATAGAGATAGAAAGACTAAGCAATGATTGGGTTTTATCTAATTTTTATCAGAGCAACATCAAGACGAAAAGTTTTTCAGCCCAGCTCCGTTGGGAATAAAATATGGAACTCATATATTATGGATCGCTTACATAGATACTGGCTCAATAGAGAATTTTATTTTTTTAATAGAATGAGTTTCATAATGTTTTGACGCATAATATAAAAAACAAAAATTAAAGTTTTAACATTTGGAGGTTATTGAATATATCTATCGAGAATAGTAGCAGATATAAAGTATGAAGACGATACAGCTATAAATATTATTCATAAAAGATGGCTTAGACAAAAATTTTTTACTAAATGGAACAAGAGGAAATTCTAGACACACGAAAAAGGATCGAGGGTCTTTCTTATTCTTAGCTAATTTATTATCATAGATTTTCTCTAAAAATTAATTAAATATACTTTCGTTGATGAAATAGTTACTATCCCCCCCCCTCGATTTCGAAGCCGTGGGTTTCTATTATGATTCAATAAATCGTTCCTTTTTTGGTGGCTTTCTATTCTGAGAGGGGCGGGGGCTACCTGAAAATGATTGAATGCTACCAGCATTTCCTATATTGGATAATTCATCATCTTTTAAACAAACAGTTTACATCAGAACTTCTATAGTTAGGTGCTTTAGATCAATTTTAACTTTGAAAGAATATGATTCGATATATTGATATATATCTATTATGTTTTGAAATATTTTAATGATAACTATGATATAAGTAACGCTCGTTTGGGGACTCGCTCAACTCTTTATCGTAGAAATCATCTTTCTAAACTATCAGCAAACTATTTATTTGTAGAATTTCAAAAAGCAAAACAAACACACTCGCTGTGTCTTTCTGCTAAGTTCATCTAGAAATTTCAGTTCAGCATCTTGAGCAGGAGAAAGTTGGACTTGCAACTAGGGGTGGGACATTTTTTTTAGCGGAACTTAATTAATGACAATAATTAATGACTTCCATTAGCCATTAATCTTAATGGTTTATGTTTTCTGAGAAAAACTTAATTCATTAATATATATGATTAATGAAAAACATTAACATTAATTTTAAAATTAATGTTTTCATTAATCATTAATATTAATGTCAAGGTTCTTGAATGATATTAACGGTTAACGGAAACATTCAGCATTAGTATGAATAGTAATGTTTTCGTTAATATTAGGGATTATATTTTCATTAATCATTAATATTAATGTTAATGTTTTCGTTAATATTAGGGATTATATTTTCATTAATCATTAATATTAATGTTAATGTTTTTCTCAGACAACATTAAACATTAATATTAATGGTTAATGAGAAACATTAATATTAATGGTTAATAAGAAACATTAATATTAATGGTTAATGAGAAACATTAACATTAATATTAAATTAATGTTAATGGCCCACCCCTACTTTCAACACCTTCATTCCGAAAGGTCAAGAATGGCCACTTCTTCCGCTCTCTTCGCTCTACTGAGTGGTACAGGGCGTACCAAAATTATAGACCCCCTATACTCAATACAGAAACAATAGGTTTCTGTCTTACACATGAGCCTAGTTATTGAGTTGATACGTTCATTCAACACATGCATATGCATGATGTATTAATATGTGATTACTGCTTTTTCTCTTCTCTTCGACACGTGTAAAAATGGATAGAAAGAAAAAGATGCTGTGCCATAATTATAGACCCCCTTTCCTACTTTATTATTTTTCTCTTTTGTTCGGATATGTTCGAAGTTAGTTTGTTTATTATATATTGGTCGTCTATCAAGTACATTACAGTTTGTAAGAAAAAGAATGGGAAGAAAGGCTTTTAGTATTGATACGAAGAAGGGAATCATACTTTTACGCGATACTTGTATGTCCCAACATGAAATTTCAAGGAAATTAAATGTTTCTCATCATTGCGCGCGTCAAACCATTCGCAAGTTCAACAAGCTTCATACCAGATCTACAAAACTTGGAGCGGGACGTCGTTCCAAAGTAACACGTCGTCAAAAACGGGTCATTAAACTTCAACAACTTCGGGACGATACTCTTTCATTGAATGATCTCGTTCGATATGCTCAAACAAGTTTGAACTTAAATATCAGTCGTCAAACAGTGAGCCGTATCCTACATGAATTCGGTTTGTTTTCGAACGTCGCACCAAGAAAACCTCAAATAACGCATTAGCAAAGACGTTATTGACTCTTTTGGTGTTATAAACATTTGACCTGGACCGAAACCGATTGGTCTAACGTTATATTTTCCGACGAAGCTAACTTCGAAATAGTAAATCGGAACAACAGAATCTATATAGGTAGATTTCGGAACGATTTAAAGCGTCAAGAACGATTTCAACCCCAGGTACATCGAGGTGGTGGCCTTGGGATTTGGTCTTATATTACATACAATGACTTGGGGCCGTTAGTTTTTTTCAACGGGCGTTTAAATTCAGATAAATATATAGAGGTACTAGAAAACAACTTACCCACAGCGTTTGAAAAATTTTCATTTGAACAATCGAGTAAAATTTTGTATGAACAAGATAACGCTAGTCCTTATACGTCAGCTAAAACATCCATTTTGTATCAACAAGATAACGCTAGTCCTTATAACGGGTGCGCCAGGATAAATTTCCCTCTCAATGTTTTAGCTATAACTTTTTTTTCTTTGTGCCCTATAGAGCTGATTGTTTTTCCAAAAGATGCACCGTGAAATTCTCTGCAAAACAGTGATCAAATGCATTCCTGAAGAAAGTTGAGGGAAAAAATTATACGAAGATTATTCAACACATAAAAAGTACCCAAATTTCAAAGCTAACGAGTGTTTCATAATGCATGGTGGAGGTTTGTATCTTTTTTGTTCATCATCTATTAAGTTTATTTTAAAAGGATGGTATATGAGAAGATACAGCGTGAAAAGCTCTACATGTTACATTAAAAATCTTATTTAATATATGTAACCTTTGTTATCAAAATAAAAGAAATTCTATGCGACTAATTTTCAAGACTACGAAGAAGATCATTTTTTGATACACTACGAATTCGTTTTTTTGTTATTTCACCTTTTTATTACCTAATATGTTTTATTAAAAGGAAAGAAAATATACCAAAAGATGCAGCGTGAAAAACTCTACAATTTACAAACAACAATTTATTTTACGTATATGCACGATTGTTATTTAAAATAAGCAACGTTCCGTGAGACCAATAAATGATCTTTTCGCAGCATCTAAAATTGGTCGGACAAAGTTTTTCTCANCAAAAGATGCAGCGTGAAAAGCTCTACAATTTACAAACAACAATTTATTTTATGTATATGCACGATTGTTATTTAAAATAAGCAACGTTCCGTGAGACCAATAAATGATCTTTTCGCAGCATCTAAAATTGGTCGGACAAAGTTTTTCTCACTTTGAAAGAAAGAGTGCATAAGGTTTTTAATGTAACATGTAGAGCTTTTCACGCTGCATCTTCTGATATACTGTCTTTTTAAAATAAACTTACTAGATGATGAAAACAAGAAGTACAAACTCCGACTGTTGATGGGACACTCGTTAGCTTTGAAATTTGGGTACTTTTTATGTGTTGGATAATCTTCGTTTAAGTTTTTCCCTTAACTTTCTTTAGGAACATGTTTGATTACTGTTTTTTGTAGAGAATTTCACGGTGCATCTTTTGGAAAAACAATCAGCTCTATAGGGCACAAAGAAAAAAAGTTATAGCCAAAAAATTGAGAGGGACATTTATCCTGGCGCACCCGTTAGAATTAGAAGCCTGCAATTTCTAAACTGCTTTCTATCTAGGCGAGATTTTAACAATATTAACACAATTCCGATAAATGTCTTGAATACAAAAGTAGTTGTTTTTGTAGGTTTCTAACAATAGATCATGTACCAAACGAATGATTATTCAAAAGTTAACCCACAGCGTTTAGGTTTTACAAACTTTTTTTTTCTATAGACACAACAATAGCACGTCAGCAATTTAAAAAGGTCATTATAAATGAATACGATTCCAATGTCAATATGGCCCATGTTGACTTAGTATCCACCTTATGGATGACATCCGTTCGCTAAAAAGGTATCTAGATTTTTGCCGTAATTATTACCTATACAAATTGCACTCATGGTTACGGTTACCTCAGCATCAGTCCGATTTAATGAGTGCAACGAAGTACAGTGTTTTGACTTCAAACGAACTCAATTAGAAAATATTTTTCAAGTACCATGATCACGATAAATTCTTAATGTTTGTTTGCATAGAACTAGAAGAATGTTTTATGTATGTAAACTAGGCAAGCTTCTTTTTGATTTATCTATTAAATTATATAAATAACTTCCCATTAGTATGATATTATCTTAATCAAAAGAAGCTTAAGATTACGTCTTTGTTCGAGAAAATCTAAAAAATATGCTCATCACGGTTATATTAAATATTACTTATCTAGTAAAATTCATCTTATTTTAAATTTCAGTATTTTGACTATGCACAAACTATTCTCCGTTAACGTTACTTAGACAGAAGAAAACAAATAAAATATTATTCCGGTGTCTGAACAAAGCAATTAAGTCTCTTCTTCACAAATCGTATATATGACTGTTTAATTGATTTTGGTAATTACATTTTTCTTTTCTGCTATTTTTTAATAATAGAGAAAGTATTATCGTGATTAAATGTAGTTTTCTTAATCGGAAATGACTCATTGCTAAATAGAATCTACTGAAATTTCTCTAACGTAACCCAAATAGTTAGTGAAATGCTCTTCATCAATATACGTAAGTGTCAGATAACTCGTTACTTGCTTCTATTGATACTATACTACCACTAGAAAATTAAGCAATCGTTGTTACGGATATAGTTCATTAATATTTTTCGGGATTTTAAGCATCATTTTAGTTTGTTTTTCGATCTTCAGTAGCAAGTGACTTTCTCTAGTGGTGCCGCTGCAACCAACTGATAGACTCTCGATTCTTGATGCTATATTTGAACATTCATGTTTTCATGTGCATTCTTTCCGATCTGGCAACAACTACGTGTGTCTATTATAGCCGGTGGTATCGCTCCATTCTTTCTCTTAATATCTCATGTCCTGTTTTAGATTATTGTATCTAAGTTATAATAAACCCTAACTTCGAAGATCATGACATCCAAACTTATGTTATTTCGCCTAATGAGTTTTAAAATAAATATTCTAGTCAACGTACTTATTTACATTCTCATTTAAATTGATATTAATCTACTCAAAATATTATATTCGCCATAAAGATTGCTTATCAAATAAGCCTAAACTTGTTTAATTATTGCTCTTATCTCCAATAGTTTCGACAAATTCCTAATCGATTATTAATGCCGTGCAAAGTATAGCATTTCGTGTAGTACTTCACAAGTTGAATTTTGTTCTTTTACTTGATCTATATGTATATCAAAAGTTTATTCGATTCATCGCGACAGTCTCGAAACCATATGGACAAATAATATGCTTTTAAATATGGAGACAAAATAATTAGCAATTCAACGATCAATCAACATTTTTTTTTTTTATTAGAAAAATAGTCATGCTTACTAATGAATTTCTACTCTATGGTAATAACTTCAATTTCGACTTCAAACAGTTGACTGTTCGGAAGACTAATTGTCCGATAGAGAGAAAGCAAAACAATAATCCTGATTTGAATTTAATCTGAATGTTTTTCTAATGCATTTTAGAAATTTTAACTCATTTTTATTGAAATTCATTGCTTCGCATCGAAGTTCTGTTTCTTCTTTTGGATGTAAATTCAATTTAATGTACTTCCGAAGAAAAATGTCACACACATCAGAGGACGTTAATACATTGGTACCTCGTTATGATAATGCCTAGATTATTCTCTTTGTGTATAGAAACTAATTATGTAGTTATATCCAATGAAGCAGTAAATTAAGGAGTATGAACCATCAAGATACATTTTTCTTCGATAACAATCTTTTTAAAATAAGTAATAAGTAATTATGACGACTTGAAAAAGTAACAACTCATCTAATGAATATTTTTGAGAAATGAAATCATAAATGCAGAATGACAAATTTATTCAAAAATTTTACATGCGACATTAATGTATATGAATAGGGCTTTTGTGCAAAGAAAAAAGATTTATTTTTTATGCACGCTGAGAAGAACTATTTCTGAAAATAGCGGAAGAAGAAAACGTCGACAGTGTTTTTTTTTTCTTTTGAAAAGATCTCTTCCTTTTTTCTTCTTCTTTACTTCCGATCGATCACTAATTTTTTATTGAATTAGTACTTGGCGCTATTTTTCGTCTCTTGAGTCAAGGGGTATGTACACATAAGATGACTAATTTCTTACCAGATCAATAGTACGAAAGTTTGCATTATATGAATATTCAACAACAAAGCACTCAGACATTTTGCTTCTCAGTAGTGATTAATCATCTTGCGTTACCGTTTATATATATATATATTCTATTTTGTGTAATGCCAAGAACATAGGCGTGCCTTCAAATATGGCTTATGTGTCAGAATATTTTTTTCTATATTTGTGAATTGTAGACAAAGAAAATCGAACAAAAAAAGAATCATGACTAAGAAAGATGTTGTTCAAGGACAAAATAATATTCGAGATATTTATCTATAAGCATATTCTAATTTTTATTCTACTGTGTTATTAGAGAGTATAAATGTTTTTCTAATAACGTGATTTACCATTGAAACCTTTGCTTTTCTTTCTGCTCTTGAATCTTGATCACATCTGTGATTTCGTTGACGTACTGTTTCGAGACGCATTCGTAGGCGTTAGACCATGCTCTGAAAAAATAAGAAGAACAAATAAAACATTTTACGTGCTACGGCGATACTGTTCTGTCAAAGTCATTTTTGTGAGAGGACTGTGCTTTTCTCATGTCAAACCATCAATGAAAAGAGATAACGGCATCGTTAAAATCAATATGAAAATATTTGAACAGATTGGGATTTGTTATCTAAAAATCTCTTTTTTGGCAGTATGCCAAATACGATATAATAAAATGTGTCACACATTTTATATAAATGAAATAAACATAGCAAAAAATAATAATAAAACGAGTGATATGTGCCAAATGGGGTTTGCATGACTAATAACTAAATAAATGAAATCTATGCCAATGAATTAAGCCACTATATCCCATGAGAATTTTTATTTCTGAATATTACAACAGTAGATTTCAGGATTATATAACCCCTTAGTTCTACGTCATTCGTACGTTAGGGGCGTAATGGTCTCGTTACTAGGAAGGACTTTTCTTATTTCTTGTTGCCGATGTTAAACAGAGAAAGTTCATAGAAACATAATGAAACATTTCTCATAGAAACATTGTGTTGTAAAAGTTTTTAAGTATTGTTTTAAACGCCTTGCTTTGTAGTAGCCAAAATGCTTTTATCGTCGAAAAAATAGCCTTGCCTAGACGAAAGTTATTTAGGTATTTACTTAATAGTTTGATTAGGAAATATTTCAATTGTTTCATATATTTTTTCTATAGTTCTGTTTTTCTATTTGTATTATTTATTCAATGATAGATAAAAATAAACTACTGTTATGCAATCGACAAGTACACGCATGTTTTTAGTGCTGTCAGGCAATGATGTAAGCTTTTTTTTGTTTCTATAGGTTTATTCTCGTTGCTGACTGAATCAGCAGTTGTCATCGTGACACGTCAGCAGTGTTGTTACCCAATCCAAACAAAATAAGAGTATCAACAAAAAAAATTACAGTCGGCTGATGGGGGGTCATGAGGATTTTGTTTTCCCCAGTAAACTGCTCGTCTTTCTTTCTATATTTTTTCTTTTTCTTTTCTTTGTTGAATAAAAAGGCGAACAATATTCTAGAATCTTTCATTTCATGAGTGCACTAATTATTACGTAGTTTATTCCGTTCGTGTTCCTAGGTTTTTCTTTCTTCTCTTTCCAAAACATGCATCCTCTAAATGAATCAAGATTTTTTTCTATGCTCTTGTTCTTGCTTTTTCCTCCTTCTTAATTTTTCTTCTCTTCTGTTTGGCTCTTCTCCTACTGAAGAAAGAGAAAGAGGCGAAGAAAAAAACTAAAGTGCAGTACACATCAATACCCAGTAGTATAAAAGCTCGACATATATTACTTCCACGCACTTTCATTCATTTTTATTTTGATAAAATAGATTTTTATTTTATCACTGACACACTTATATACATAAATATCGATATCAAAAGCACAATGAAGAACGAAATTAATTCTGCACTTGATCTACTTGTGGCATACGTTCAACGCTTCGGTTCAATAAAAGAGGAAAATATCGAAGAATTTCGAAGTCATCTTCAACAAAATTTACTTCAACGCTATCAAGGACATTGGTATCCTGGTAAGACTTATTTATTTATGTTCTTATTTATAATTTTAATTTTTGTTATGATTTAGACAAGCCTGCTAAAGGACAAGCTTATCGATCATTAGAATTCAATGAAGAAAATGATTATTGTGATTTAATCGTTTCACAAATATGTAATGATTTAGGCTTTGCACCAAATCTACTCGGTATCCGACATGAATTAATATTATGGATCGATCCATATGAAGTCACTATCAGGTATGTGCCGTGTCATCATGAATTGTTTTATTGCGAAGTTGGCATTGTATATAGTTAGTCATAGAAATGTGAAAGAGTTCTTCCTTTTATTTTCTTTCTTTCTCTTTATTCGACAAAATGCGTAGGTTGATTGCGCACAAACTGCATCACGAGACATGATGTCATCACATGCAATAGCAAAGAAAGGAAGAGGACGAGTTAGTTTTTCTTTCTTACTTACATTGTATGCTTTCTATTCTTGTCGCCCCCGTAACAGTTGTTTCCTTTTCTTCCTCCGTTTCTCTCTCTCTCTCTCTCTCTCTCTCTCTTGTCACTTTAACTGTTTCCATGTCGCCCTTTTTTTCTTTTCATGTTTCACAATGACAATAACAAAACAAAAACAAAAAAACACCTAAACATTCTGAACCTTAGTGACCATGTAGTTTCTTACGCAACCAAAATTTTTAACCCAAAAATCTTTACATAGAAAAAGAAAACATAAAAACTGAAAATAAAACCTATTTCCATATTTTTCATTAGACTTGGAAATCATGCGTTCCCAAAAGAAAATCAACAATTAGTGGTTGCGAAATTTGACACCGAAGGCAATGAACTTGTTCGAAATGACCTTGATTCATTATTTTATCAAAGTCGTATACCAATGGTTACGACAACTGTATCACGATCATCAACAAATAGTTCACCATGCAATTCAGCTAGCTGTTCTGGTTCATCAACACCGCAACGTACATCGTCACCATATCCAGTTACACAACAATCTTTAATAATTCCATCAGCTCCGTTGCCAGCAACAGTCTATCATAATGGTCCATTATTTACACCGCCGCGAGCACTATCGCCGCAAGCACCGGAATTTCAAACGATATCATCAACACCAATTAAAGTTCCAGTTAAACATGAACAAAATTATCGACTACAAAACCATGCTGAATCGGTGTCATCCGAAGGTTCGCCTATTGATGGCAATATTTTTCAACCAGATCGTTCGGATACACCGTATTCAATGCATAGCACTACGTCAAATGAATCATCTGATAGTGGTTATTGTGGATATGTTGAAAGTTTTCCTTGTAAGAATTTTGTATTATTTATTTACTTTCTCATGTTTCAATTCTTAGATTATTATAAACTCAATCGTTTGTACAAAGCATTGGCTATACAAAAATTTTCAGCAAATACAAACACAACCGGTAAAATTACACCTAATCCATCAATATCTCAACATCATCGTCGTTTACCACATCAGTATCAAAATCAACCACAGTATAAGAATTTTAATAATCATAATATGATTCCATCATCATTATCTGCATCTCCTCCAACACCAACTCCAATGAATATCAATCAATTATCACCTTTCTATGTTCAACAAGCATCGTACCTTCCAATGTCAACGACCGCCACGGACAGTCGAAAATCTAAGTATTAAATATATATTTGCAAATTCATCAGTAGACTAGCTTCCTTTTTTCTCTCATTTTGATCGCACGATCAGTATTTAACAAAAAAAAAAGATTAACTAACAGTAAATGTTTATTGACGGTGAAAGATGACGATGAGATTTCGATAACCTTCATTTTTATTCTCGAATGATCGTGCTGTGCAATCTATCTTTTTTTTTTATATATATGCAGAGAAAAAGAAAAGCAGAGAACTATCCATATTTGAACTGTACATAAAATTTTTCTCTTGTTGTTGTAGTTGTTGTTCTTACTCTTATTGTTGTTGTCAAGTAGTTATTTTTGGAAACGTTTTCCATAAAATTCTGTAGTTTTGCTGTTATTCTTAAATTTAGAATTGTCTCTTCATCAGTTTAATTTCTAATCCAGAAAGCATTCTTTATTTATTTATACACACACGCACACACATATATATATATATCTTTCCTTTAACTTTTGTTGTTGATGCTGTGTGTTGTTTGACGCCTCTCAACTTCAGATAAGCTACGTGAGTTTGTATATGTAAATTCATTTATTTTCTTTCTCTCATTTTATTTCGCTTGAAAGACGGTTATTTATCTTGTTACTCTGCTGGTCAGACAGAAACTACTTTAGAAACAGTTACGGGTAATAGCATGTTTGGGTTTCTTTTAGCTTAGATTACATATGCATGCGCGTATCTTTATTTATTAGTTATACATATATATATATATATATAATTTTTTTTTTGTATGTTCTCTTTATTTGTAAATACAACAATCAATTGTTTCGCTCTTTATTTTTGTTTTAATCTTTTTCTTTGTGATGTAAAGTTTTGCTGGAAAAAAACGTGTTGGGCATACTTAAGCACCTTTATAATAAGTTTTTATGACCGGTGGCCATCTTGATTTAGATTCCAAATATTTCTTCTTATTATTATTGTTGTTGTTGTTGTTGTTGTATTGTTTTTTGTTATGCGCTTGTATATTTCTTGCGACAAAATATACGAAGAACAAAGTTTAACTATGTTTTATTTGATCACTTATGTACATGTTCATGAATGTTATTCGCGCAAAGAAATTGATTTTCTTAATTTACTTTTTTTTCTGTTCTTGTTGTATGGTTTGAAATGTTTGTATATAATATGCGCAAAAAAAGTAATATAGAAGATACACAGTGTGTGATATTATGGTTTTGTTCTTTAGTTTTTTGTTGTGACATTTTGTTTTAAACAAAACTGTTCGTGGGATGACGAGAGAAAGAAAGAAAGAGATTTTGAATAAACGACAAAAATAAAACACACCGAATATCAAGGTACTTTTTTTGTTATGCAAAAACAGAACAACTGAATAACAAACGCATGATAAGATTTCGAATACCAATTTTTCGATGAAAAAGATAAGTGCTTGAATTTTATTTATAGAGCATGAATGGAATGACCGTCTACGTTTATTGACATGAGGTAAAACAAAAAACAGAATAACGTTAAGTTCGTAGTAACAAAAAAACCTATTGAGAACTTAACAGTATTGATTGTTGAAGTTGATTCTAAAAAGAAAACAAACGAAAACGATTACAAATTTTCTACTCCAAAAGAAAAGGCACTATTTGCTTCTATTTTTGTACTCTAATAGATCTTACAAGTACGTGCAACAACAATCTTATAGTGTTTTTTAATGTAGTGAATCATAAAAACTTCTTTTTATGTCCGAATAAATTTTCTCCCACAGCTATGATTGCTTTTTATTCATAGAATCAGACAAAACTGAGCTGTGATAGAACGCTAAATTCTTTTTTTTAATAATTAGAAAGATATTAATCAACTTCTACTAATCTTTCAGAAAAAGAAACATCGATACTATAATGCTTGACATTTTGCATAGAACGTGATAGAACAAGTTTGATTATTTCTTTTCAATAGATTATCGTTATCAATGGTTATTTGTTGTCAAACCATTACTACATTTTCCCGCAAGCTGCTAGTATTTTAAATATGTGATTGTTTATCTCCGAGTTTATAAATATTTTGACTTTCTACTATTATCTACAATCGTAAACTTTTTTCTGTTGACTTCACGTTGTAAAACTATTTTTGTGCTTTCGTTTGGGTCTCTTCAAAACATATGAGAAATACAGTAGATTTGAGAACACCTTCAAAACTCCATCGTCAACTTATACACAAATTTTATGAATCACTGCAATCTTTTTTTCTGCAAAAATAAATCAAATATGAGTTTACTCCCACTGGAAACTTAGAGTTGACAAACAACTGTATTGCAATAAAGTCTGTAAATCGATTTTTTCATTCGCTAGTAACATAATGGCATATTTATAATGCTTCTTCTCGTTCGATTTTTTTATTTATTCTATCGGTATGCAATATTATTGCTTTAGTATAGCTTATCAGGCGGATCTCGAATACATATTTAAAGGGAATTCTCTATAATAATAATAAAAGAGCTTTCATTTTAATAGTCGATTTTTCATTGATTATTTATTCAGTATTGGAATCAACAAAAATAAATATCTGACTCATATCTTTATGTTTTAGTTTGCGCTTTATATTTGACTTAGAAATATTCTAATTTTTCCTGATAAACATATAAATAAATAAAATCTTGATAAAACTAATAATTATCAGAAAAATAACAATAGAGTTCAAAACTTGTTTAATTAATTAATTTATTTCGTGAAATCTAACAAAAAATCATGTTTATTCCAAAACAGTATACGTCATCACGCCTTCGCATAACAAAAAACTCAATGTCGATGCTATGATTCACGATGTGAAATAAACGCTGAAGCATAGAAATTGAACTTTAGATTCATCTACAGAGATTCTTCATCGCCATTAGAGATTAGTAGGTGTTGACAGATAATGACAAACTTTATATTAATAATGTCTCGTTCTAAGAAATGAGCTAATCCTTAATTATGTTTTTAGAAAATTAACTAAAGATATGATTAAGTACTATGTCTCAATAATTGTCATATTATTTTGCTTTTAAAATGTACTCTAAAGTTTACCTATGAATAATATTGGTTAATGTATGCTGTTGTCCACCACCAGTCGATCCTTGTACTGGTCCATCTTCTTTTGAAATAGCATCAAGTAATTGCCGTAATTGTTCAGTAAAATTGCTATTAAAACTAACAACAACTGCGCCTGGTAAACTATCAAAATCATCATCATCATCAACATTATCCATAGCATTAGCAAACATAACACATGTTGCCATAATTTTATGAATATGTCGCAATAGATGTACACTGGTCAACATACAATCACGTAAACAATTATCAAGAAACAATAAATGATATTGGAGTAGTTCATCAATATTTGTTACCTTAATTAAAAGCAAAGATATTTTTATATAATCAAGATATCTTGAAGAATTCTCTCAGACGTAATGAATATTTTAAATTTACTATCTAAATTTTACAATCAATTCTTAGATTACAAGGGAATCCGAACCAATTTTTAGTTTATCGTGATTTACACGAGTTATTACAGAAAACAAAAACGGATTTTTCTCTAGACAGAGACATAATAAAATCAGATAGTTTATTCTAATGTAAAGCATCACTTCAAGCGATAAGCTATTAAATTAGCAAAAACAAATGTTGTTATTTGATTTCCCCATTAACCCTTGAAAACTAGGTAGGAATTGCATATCTAGACTAATATATGATAAACGGAAAGATGATATTCGCTTGATCTACAACTCTGCAAACGATTTGTTTGAGTCAATATTATCAGAGTTGATTTATTTTTCGAGGTCTTGACAACAATGTCAAGTGCTTGATTTATCTTCTAGAAACACTTGTGATAGAGTGACTTAACTAGGAAATAGAGAAATCATGACATGTTTTCCTTTTATCGATGATAAACTAACTAGTTTATTTCAAACATTCGAGCAGGTGAACATAATTCATATAGAAAGTGAATATAAGCAGATTTTTATTTCAATTGATTTATTTGAATTCTGCATGTTCAGACAACTACTTGCTTTTTAGTACACATTTTATTACAAGATTAATCATACGATAACAAAATATATTGTTTCACTACAGCTTAACGTGTCAAAGATAAAAAAGAATTACTTTTACTTTGTTTTTCTACTTTAGCAAATACTAATTTAATATATTCTGTCATTTTATGATTCAAACATGTTGATCTCTCTATTCCTATGCGTCTATGTTAAATATTTACCATACGAATTCAATAAAATTCTTATTTTTGGCCTGAACAAGTCCAGTGATGAAACAATAACAATCCTTAAAACGACATTCTATCAAAACAACAAGATAGCATGTTTAGTATACAGAACGATATTTTATATTGTTTTGAAATAGATTTTAATTCTAGGCCAACATGAAACTTTTCTATTACACAAGAATGCACTAATTGACAATAAAAATGACTAGAATTACAGCTCTAGACGAAGGTACTTGCTCTATGTGATGCGATACCATCCATCACACTGTTTACTAATTCATTCGCGCGAATAAAATTCGTTATTAAAATTATAAATCTAAGCTCTAGTTTTTTAACATGCGCAACGTTTACAATTGACAAATATTCTTTCTCTTGTAGAAAATAGATTCATCGGAAGTATGCACTCACAAGCGTTGAGTCTATAATTTTCTCATTTCGTAAATGGCCACTAATTTACCTCGCAGCGCTAACAGTAATTTGATGTGACAATCGAAGTCCTTGAAGTATAGTAAAAATCCTACTAGCAACAACACCCCTAAAACTGTAATAAATTCATTTTATCGGGCTCACTGATTCACTAATTTTTTGAATCAATCGACAGGAAATTGTTACTTTCGATTACGGAGAACTATCAAATCTCTGGATTTAAGATCATTGCGAATAAGTTCTATTTTAAATCAATCAAAGACTTGTTGGATAAATACCTTTTTTAAATTATTTTCAAATGTATGCCAATGTGCTTCAATAACTTCAAAACTCATATAATATAAAAGATTTTGTACAAAATGAAGCATTTTATGTCGCAGATAAGCAGCACCGTTGGGTTTTGTAATCATTCTTTTTCTATCACGACCTCGTCGTCGTCTTCGACCACCATTTTTATGTGCACGCCACACATTGCATAGTAAACGTTCGATATATTTAATATAAAATAAAAATCTAAAAAGCATTTGATATCTTGTTAAACAATTTCTATTAATAACTAATGATATCGGCCATTTAACATCGTAATCAAGCGAAAATGATTCTAAACCAGTTAATTTTAATTCAACTGTGTCATTTAAAGTCGACGACGATTCAATATTAAGTACACGTTCAAGCATTGATATAAGATCATAATGAAACATTTTTATTCGTACATCATCTTTATATTGATCATCGGATGTTATAGCCAATGATACGTCAAGTAATGATTGTATTTTATTTTCATCAATATCTCGCGCTCGTTTTGTTAATTCGTCTTCAGCTGAATCCATAAATTGTACAATATAGTCGCCTTTATCGATTAAAAAGTAATGTTTTAATGTGTGAAAACGTTCAATCAAATGATATTTATTTATTATTAAATCCAATAGAATTTCACTTGCATATTTATATGCTTGTTCAAGTGTTTCATCGAGATCTTTTTCATGTATTGTATATTCTAATTTTTTATGATCATTCATTAATAATTGTTTATCAATATGTAACATCGATGTTGACATATCGATGCTTGTATCATCGTGAAAATCAAATGCACTTTCGCGTATAGCATTTAGATATTTACCAGTATTTAAAATCATATCTGACGTTGACTGAAATAATATGGGCGTATTATTACGTTGCAATATATAACGACGTGACCAAAATTTATCATTGAATTCTTGTTCAAGACTACTTTCATGATGAATTATATCTTTATTTTCTTGTACCATAAATTCGCCATAGGGATCATCGATTAGGCCATTATGAATCCATGTTTCAAGCATTGTTAAATATGGTTTATAAGAAGATTTGGCAAGAAAAAAACAAATATCATAAGCTTGTTTATGGCCGGATAATTTAAGAGTTTGCTCATGGAGAAGATCGAGTACTGCACGTCCAGTTGTATTACCCTAATAAAATCGTTATTTTTAATTTCAGCGTAGCAATTGACAAATGAAAATTGATTTGAGTTTTTTTTTTGTCAGATTCTTTTAAATCATTGTGCTGCATTCGAATCACTTTCTTTTATGATTCGTTTACAACTGATATTATTATAAATACAGTTAGGACATTTCAATGAAATCTATTTTCTAGGCTTTCAACATTTCTGATATTTGAGAAATTAATTATGAACAAAAGTAATACGATATTCTGCTAACATATGAAATTTCTCTACAGTTTTCTGACATCAACCATTGAAAATATCATATAACATAGTCTAAACTGTATCTAATAAATGTCGTCTCAGTCATATTCTCTAAACATTATCAAAAGCCTGAATTGAACAGTAATTTGATACTGTATACTCTAAAACATGTTCAAACATATATCGATAATAAATTGTTACTCTACTACATTGATAGAATTCTTGCTCGGCGTAAAAAATGTCACAAAAAATAAAATTTTACGAACATAGAAGTATTAGAAATCTTGAGCGACTTCAGAGCAAACGAGAATTCAACATTTCACCTCTAAAGTGACGATAAATTGGTTCAATAAATTTTAAAAATGAATAGAAAAATCATTCCATGGCATGTGATGATTTAGTAAATAAGCAATTAATTATGAAAAATATGATTTTGAAAATCATTCAGGACTTACAGTACAATCAGAATATTCGATTATGTTTTTCCGATAAGTTTGTTTTGATGCTGATGACGTATTCAGAAAACAAAATCGATTTTAATCATTTTTTTTATCGGTTAATATTACACATGGGCTTTGAAATCCCTCCGGAAAAGTTAACATGATCAATTCATAGAACAGTTCAAACGATTTATATATTTTAGTGCATAACTAATGATCCCTATTGCCTACAGTACATAAAATTATTCTTTTTCATAGCTTCGAGGGAAAATAAATACTAAACTTCAATGTGCTCGGAACTCTACTTATACTATGTGTCTTACTAATCCATTGAAATAACAACACACATTGTGTCTGCATTGTTCTTTTCTTAACGCAGTTCTAGATTATAATTAGGGATGTGCGGCGTCAGTGGCAACACCGAAAAAACCGTCACTTTTGTCACCGACAATGATTCTCAGTGCACACTGATAGCTTCAGCGCCACTGGCCACCGAAATATTGATCACACTGACACCGACATCACTGATGCGCTGATACCATCGGCGTCACTGGTAAGCCAGGCACACTGATTTCACTGATATCTCTTAATTAATTGTTACATAATACTGCAAGATATGTGCTTTAAATAAACAAAGAGTGATCATAAAGTAGAAGCATATGTTTTTGTTTTTGTCGAAGATTTTTTCACTTATAACTTATTTATCTAATTCTTCGACGAAAATGTATTCATTTTCTTCACGTTTCTAATACTCAAACCATTAATTTTCCTGAAAAATATATGCATCTACTTTATGATCATCCTTGATAAAAATAAAATAAAATAATATGAATAGGATTTAATTTTGATAATTAAATACAACATTCGTGTTAAACAGAAAATCACTGATTAAAATATTTTTTCTATTTCTATTAGTATTTTATGTTCATTAAATCATTGTTTAATGATTGAAATTAAATTGGCTTCAAATAAAAAAGAAAAACATGTTGTATTTAATTGTGATCATTATTTGTTTATTTAAAGCACATATCTTGCAGTATTATGTAACTATTAATTAAGAGATATCAGTGAAGTCAGTGTGCCTGGCTTACCAGTGACGCCGATGGTATCAGCGCATCAGCGATGTCGGTGTCAGTGTGATCAATATTTCGGTGATCAGTGGCGCTGAACCCATCAGTGCGCACTGAGCGTCGCTGCTGGCGTCTATCGGTGTTCTGTAAACGCACACTGCACATCCCTAATTATAATCCATTTAGTTGTGGTACAAAAATATATGGTATGCACAGTCAATGTTTAACACTCACATCTCATATTCTATTTCATAAAAGCTAATAATTCAAATGAAGAAAACTATTTCTATTGTCATGTTTTCAAGAGAGTTATTCATGGAAACTCTTCAAATTGTTTTCTCGTATACCTTATTCAATGTTCTAACAATATTCGCTATCACTTCCATCATTTCCATAACAGGTTCCGTATGAAACCATAATGTTTGTAATGTCAATTGACTTTGCTGTTGTTGTGTTTCAAGTTGACTGACAAATACGTAGTATCGCTAAATTTAATAGAAACGTTTTCTTTTGAAAATCTTTTTTTTTTCTTAAATTATCGATTCTTACTTGAACAACTTCTCTTAATGCTCCAGCAAGAGCATGATTGATTAAACCATATTTATACTGTAAACGATCTAAATCAAAATAAGTTATCTCCTATTCTCCCTGTGAACTCTATATTTCATTTATACCTTCAATAAATCTGACAATTAATGAATGATTCGAACATAAAGGTACCATTCGTCTTGCTAAATCCCTTAAAGTTGGATCTAATAAAAGACAAACACAAATATGAATTAATCTGGAATTTTCTATAGTTTAACAATTATACCTAATGATCGATCAATATGGAATGAACGTTGAGCTTGTTTATCTGTTAATGAAGGTGTTTTTATAAATTTTCCTTCAACACCCTTTTAAATAAACAAATAATTCTAAACGAAATACATTTGAATAACTACTTACTAGCATACATAAAAGAAGATCTTCAACGATAATTGCTTCTTGTTCAATAACTGAAAGACGTCCGATAGCAACATCCTTGGAAACAAAACAAATAGTACTGTAAAGATACACAATCAATTTATTTACTGGTTCAAATTTCTCAGGTGTCGGATAAAAATCCCATACAAGTCGGAGTCGTTCAGTAAACCATGCTGGCCGTCCAAGAAATTCCAGTGATGATGATGGTGTCATTACTGAAAAGAAAACAAATAAAATCATCAGAATAAATCCTTTGTTTACCTCGACGACGAATATCATTCTCAGAAATAATCGATCCTGCTTGTGATACTGTTGCTGATGGTCGCAGTAATGTATCTTTCATCTATTTCATTATTTACAAAAAAAGCATTCTGAATTATGGTAAACAATAAATGAGCTCACTTCAGCTAAAATATTCGTAGAGTGAATTTTACTGATTGTCGATGTTGGACTAGTTGTTGTTGTTCGTGTTTGGCTATTAAAACGTCTTTGTTGAGGACTTGTTATAGTTGTTGATTTTGAACGAGGTGGCTTGAGTAAATCTTGTATCTTAAAAAAATATTAAATAATAATTTAGGAGAAAAAAAATTATATTTACTACCTCAGGATTATCAACGATGCTGGAAAGCATGAATACAACTGAATCTAAATCGCGAACACTAGAAAACAAATTATATTAATTTTAATTTTAAATCTATTCAATCGATAACATACTGTCGTGCTTTTAAGCTATCGTAGAGTTCGACGAATTCATTGGCTGATGAAGTATGTAAAAATAGTTTACGTTTAGCATCTGATAATTCAGCCTGAATATCAAAGACAAAAGATCATTTTCAAATTAATATAGTAAAAAGATATTTAATTAATATTACAGGTGTATAAGTATTTGCTTGTCGATTTGTGTTTTTACTAAAAAAATCAACAATAGCTTCGGGTGCAAGCTGTACACCTTTTAAATTCGCACTAGAATTATATTTTCTTGCTTTAAAATTGTTCAATTAGAAATTAAAATTCAAGATTACTTTAATGCTCGTACAAGTTCACTAACAAGAAAATGCAGACTGTATTCATGTGAAGACATTTTTGATGTTTTTTCTTCTTCTGAGAATAATCAATCGATCGAGATGAAATTATTTATTATTATGATTCACCTTTCAAATTCGTCATTCATTCATTCTCTAGAATTGGAAAGGTTCATAACAGATGACGCTACCGTCAAATAAATCCAGCGAGCAAACAGATTATGAACGGTATGTTTATACAAATAATTAGATGGATAGATAGACAGATGATAGAATTTGTTAATATCGAAAAAAATTGATATTTTCTTTCGTTTAGAAATGAGTAACAATTATCAACGACAGTTAACAGGATGGTAGAATTCATTTCAAAAAGCATTTTGTCTGCCTAAGATTTTCGTACAGCTTTACTCTATGTTTCATATTCGTCGTGTTCGATAAGTAAATACGAAAAAAAATTATCATTTTCATAGTTTTTAATTATAAAAATAAACTTCTGTCTGAGTTTTCAAAATGATTTTCAAAAATTTCAATCAGTAATGGCGTCATCTATGCACGAGAACATTTTCCTATTTTACATAAGCCATTGTCCAATGAATAAATTCTTCCAGTGAAACGGAATCTGTATTCTTTTCCACTCTTCGTTGTCTTTTTTTCATTATGTAAAAATGGATACATTTATTGATCTTATTAAATCATATTTTCGTATAAATATCATCAATATTCATTCAATAGCTTTTAAAGGAGTTTACTGTACAAAATTACCTTGACGATGGAAGACCTTGTATTTTCTTTTCAATCCATCATACTCTTTTATAAATTGATCTTGTTTTACCAATGTTCGGCATACATTAATTTAATCAGTATTAGAGATAAATAGGTCTGGGTTGTTGTTTTTGCTTTTATTTTTATAGTTTGCTTGTGATTATGCATATCGATATGTGATGATCGTTGTTAGATAATACAGACGATAAGCCTCGTTGGTTTTTGAACAGCGAAACATTGGACAGTCATTTTTCTATGCGTTTTCGTTCATTTTTTTTCGTTTCTTTTTGTAGATCATGAAAAGAGGATAAAATGTGCTAAACCAAGAAACCTCCGGTGATTATTTATTTTTTATTATTATTGAAATATATCATGGCGAATTCAACGACAGGTATGATCAAATATTTGAATTGTTGTGTTCCATTCCTTGTGACAAAGGGTTTCTGTCGATTACTTAGGTTTCACTGTTAACTATACTGACAGATAATTGACGCAATATGTTTCGAGCTGACAGATTATGTAGATATAAATTTGTTATCTAGATGTACAAGGTTTATTGGAATCACAACATAAGATTTAGTTTTTAGTAGAACGAAGAAATTTTTTGATTAATTGGAAACGTATGTGCAAATTGTTCGATTTTTTTCTATTTTTAATTCCTAGCTAGTTAATATTGTTTCATATAATAAATCTTTTTTCCGTTAATCTTTTTTTGCCTGAAAAATGAGATGAAACATCTTTACAGAGAGATTTTTGTTGTCTGATTAAAATCACACGAGTATTTAATTCTACTATTGATCAATAAAGACTAGAGATTTAGTTCTAATTTCTGAATTAAGACTTCAACAAAGATCTGTTCGAAGTAAAATTTGATATCTTTAACAATTTCTTTTTTACTATCTAGGAAATCAAATATACATATGTCATTTTTGTTCTGATGAATTCACCAATCGTGCTACATTGGATGTTCATTTCTCACAATGTGAAATTCGAAATCCCAGTAAGACGCCAGTAAAAGAACCCGTTCTATCACCACCGCGACTCAATCAAAGTCAACTTGACATCCTCGAAAGTAGGCTTTCGTTTTTCTAAATATCTTGTTAAATAGAACTTTTTTCTTTATACATCTAGTGCTTAAACTACATCCATCATATAAAAAGTCAACTTCAAACAGTTTTCATTCTCCTGTAACAACAAATGATATCAATCTTAATATTTCTTTATCAAATTTACATTCGTCTGGTTATCTTCCCTCGTCAAATCAATCAAGATTTGATGATGCGCATTGTAAATCGGACACTTTAGAAAGACCCGATACAACAACAATAGCTAACGGTGATGATGATGAAGATGACGAAAAAGAGCAATTTAATTCAAATTTGTTAAACAATAAAATTCCATCGTATCATATCTATAAATATTCACGTCATGAACGTAATCTATTTTATATACGTATGAAACATCGATTGATAAAAAAGAATTCGATTCCAACACTAAATAAATTTCGCTCAAGAGACTCTCTTCCGTCGATATATAATCACACGAATTTTCTTATAAATATTCCAACAAAAATCAACTCGCGTCAAAGAATTCAGTCGAATACAAATAATGATACTAATACTATTTATCCACTTTTATTTTCGCCTAATTTTAACACCTTAGTTAAATTACCAACAAATTCTCTATTAAAAAATTATTTATTCAATATAAGAATTTATTTTCATTTAATAAATTCAATAGCAAGTCAAGAATTTCAATTTATTGTACATAATTATGATAATCAGCATCAATTTTCTTTTACGTCATTATCATTTCTAAATATTTTACGACAAACCATGCATGACTATACGATGAATTTACAAACATCATTCAAACGTAATTATTTTCAATCGTTTCATTCGGAAAATCATGATGATAATGATGAAGATAATCACAATCATCACGAATCAACAATGAATCATGATAATGAATATTCGATACCTCCACTAAAAATTCGTCGTTATGATGATTCATCTTATGAAATTGAAAAACGTTCTGTGTCGTCGAAAACAACATCATCATCATCGGGAACGTCTATTACACAAATACATAATGGACATCAACAGAATTATGATGATCGTCGTCGTTTTGAAATACGATCGAAAAAATTTCCCATGAAATTTAGTGATAATCAAATAAATAGTAATTTAAATGATAGTGAAAAACGAGATATTTCAGATTATACAGTTGCGTCTCCAGTACAATGTGATTTGTCTATTAGTGATCATCAAATGTTACAAGAGTAAGTTCTTAACCATTCTTAAAGCAATCGACTATGGAGAAGAAATTCTTGACAACTGATCTATCAGTCTTTTATTTTTTTATAATCAACTTTCCAGTTTAAAATTTTCTACAAATGAAATAGCTACTTCAATGAATAGGTGTCATAAAAGTCTCCCAAATTTAGATATTCATCTACAGAATGTTTCTGGAATTGGAGAAAAATTTATTGATATGTTCATCGCTATCAGTTTTGAATATTTATCGCAAAAAAACTTGAAACTATTCTTATTATACTCAAAACAATAGCTCGAGTTTCTGTAGCTGAATGATTTGAGTTTTTGAATCACAGGATTTGTCCTAAGTTTTGAAATATATGCCAGAGAATATAACTATTCAACACTCTCCCCAATGAGAATTATCTAGTTGTGCCGTTTTTTTTGTTTTTACATCTGTTGTTTTGTTTCAGTGATACAAATAATGAAGCATTCTTATGTTCATCTTCGTCTAATGCGGGCGACCAACGGTCTAAGAAAAATGCCAGTCCAATTTTAATGCGTGAACAAACCAATGATTCATTACCTAAATATCAATCAGTTGTTCTTAACGATGGTGCTCGTATTCGTATAGTGAATTGTTCGAATGATAATAATAAAAATCCAACTACACGTAATTCTATGAATTCCTCCATAACAAAAAGATGTTCGATTCCAATCGATAAAATCGATGAAATGTTTTCAACAAAATCTACACGTTTAAATACTCGAAAAATCTCTGCGACTAATTCAAAAGCTCCAGATATATCAGAAGTTTTACCATCATATCAAGCTCAATCAGTACTTTTGTCGAATATTGACATATCGAATGGATGGATAGTGCATAGTGTTTTTTATCGATGTCATGTTTGTTCTCACGAAGAATTTTTTGTTGTCCTATCACGTGAATGCATACGTTTGCATATATCATCAAAACATGGAAATATGGAAGAAAATTTTAAACAACGTATCTCAAATTTTCTAAATAATCAAGGACGAGCATTAAAAATTTTTCAACATTATCTTAAATGGCAACAACCATGGTCAGAAACGGAAATTGATCAAATATTTCAATTATCAAATATTAACAACCAAACAAATGGTATTGTAATAGATGCCTTTTCTTCATTCCTCTTGATATCGAAATTGTATTATTTGATTTTTCTAGGTTCTTTGTAGAATGGTATGAACCTTCTAACAATTATTATTATTATTATCATTGATCTGAATTTCTTTATTTGTTAGTGCAATTTCTCTCATTCCTATTTTTGTTTGCCATTTGATTTTTTTCTATGCAGTTTCGTCTATTTCTCTAATACCTCCAAAGAAATATATATTATGTTATTGAAAAATAAAATTCAATTCCGTCGACTATATATGTTTATTTTCAATAGGTACTTCGAATAGATTAGCACAGATGATCATTAATGCCCTAGAATATAAAGAATTATCTAGAGAAAAATTACGCAATATGGTGTTTTTATCGACAACTAGACGATAGAAATGTAGTAATCATATTTTTTACTAATAGATAAAAGAAACGAATAAATGAGATGCTTAAATCAAATTTTCTCGATTAGACTGATGCATAGAGGAAATCTAAGTTCGAGTCGCAGTTTTTTTGTGTCCCTGTGTGATAAATCATTGCGCATGTTCAGTTTTGAAAAGCTTGCGTTTTTGTATGAAATTGAATTGATAGATCCACAGTTACAACAACCATTTTTTTTAATGGTTGGTTCAATATCTAAGTTGATTACACACATAGACTGCATTGATACTATAGTATAGTCATTCAAAATATCTTTGAACTTGAGAAATCTGTAAAAATAATCCTGATTGGGATTTACCACTGCGATTCCGTATTTGAACCGTATGTTGAAACCATACTTCAACACTTTTTAATCAAAGTCAAGTTCTACTAACAACAGGCTTGTAAAAAGTAGATTTAAAACATTCTAGAGTATAGCGTCGGGGTATGAGATTTTCGCTCTATTGATCTCGCTGTCTTCCTTTTTAAAATGTCATTTATAGATGAACTCGTTAAGTTTAATTTGAAATTGTCTAAATGAGGGTCGTCCAAGGGGGAAAAAGCTGATTTAAATCACAGTAAAACTCAACTTACAATCAATATAAATTAACTGTATTGGAATGAGTTTGCGTGAGTTTCGGTGCGTTTGAATGATTTTCAGTAATAATTTATGATTTGGAATAGTTTTTAGTTGGTTTAGCAAATTTTTCGTTTTCTCAAACTCATTTTAAATCAGCTAAACTCAGAAAAATCATGAAACTCATAAATCGCTTTTTCCCCCTTGGGGTCGTCTCTTCATTAAAGTCTTTGTAACAGATATCTTCCCCTGAACTAACAAATGTGTTTATTATAAGCTCGATGGAGAATCTCATTGCTGCTGTGCAGTGATTGTCGACTCACCTGAGAATATCTTTCTGTTGATTAGGTTTAAGTCGACGTCGAATACGAGCCCAGGCATTAATCGTTGTTTGATCTTCGCGCATAACATCTAACCATGATGGTTCCGATGTTGTTACATCATTTGTATGATTGATTTGTGTTGATGTTCCAATATTTGTTTTTATTGGATAGATTTGAGTTTGTTGTTGATTATCAATCATTTTCCGTCGAATATTAGGTGAAGATGGTAATGTATTATGAGAAGTCATCGACGAGCAACTTAGAGTATCGTCGTCGGATGGTGGTTTTTTATTTGAATAATTTTTTCTAGTCGATCGAGTATTTGCACAACGTTTAGATGTTGATGAATGTTGATGATTATGTTTACCTTTTGATTTGTGTTGATAACTATCGTTTGAATGAGATGAACATCTTTGAAAAACAAACTCAAAGTTCTTCCTGAGTGTTGTTTAAAATTTTATTTTGTGGAACTCACATATATTTTCGAAGAAAGTGGTGAGTGTAAGTTTAAAAGCGAGATTTTTGCGGGGGGGGGGGGGGGGGGGGGGGGGGGGGGGGGGGGGGGGGGGGGGGGGG